>CAUYSK010099146.1:0-18771 GCA_963575035.1 Avahi laniger
AGTGATTCACTAGGAGAATTCGCAGGACCCAGCATATAGTTGATTCATTACAGCAAAAGGATACAAAGCAAAATCAGCCTAGAGGCAGGGCACACGAGGTGAAGTCTGAAGGAAACCGGGCGTCAGCGTCCAAGAGTCCTCTTCCGGTGGAGTCACACAGGACAGGCTTAATTCCTCCAGCAACGAGTTGTGACAATACGTTGAAACGTCGTCCACCAGAGAAACTCATTAGAGCCTCAGTGCCCAGGGTTTTTATCAGGGGCTGCTTAGGCAGGCATTGTCGCTGCACCAAATTTCCAGACTCCCAGTGGAAGTGCTGTATAGACCACATCGTTTGCACAACCCGTTTAGGCACAGTAAGCCGCTCTTATCAGTTAGGGTAGTGGTGTCTTCCCAAAATCCAAGTCCCGAGATGCCAGCCGAGGGCCGACCTTGCAAGCAGACTTTCCAAGGGGCAGCAGTCAGGCGACCATGTCCTTCCGGCCAGGTTTACGCTTCTAACCCACAGTCCTTGATCAGCCTGCCTCGCTCTGGTCACCATTTGAGGGATCAGAAAAGAAAGAACGCCTGTAGGCGCTAACATTTAAGCTGAAAGCATTTTCTCATCACTCCGCCGCTCAGAACATCACTGTCTTCTCATCCCCTTCGAGTAAAGCCTAGAGTCCCCGCCATGGCATCATGGGACCCCTCAATTCCATACCTTCCCTCGCATCAAGGTCTGGCCACCCAGGACCCCTCGAGCCTATCCCGCATATCCCCACCTCAGGGCCTTTGCACTGTCTGCTCCCTCTGCCTGGAATGCCATTCTCCCAGGGTTCAGGGGGCTCCCTGCTCCATTGTATTTAGTCTCTTTAACTGAGGCACTGTCTGCGGTACAACCTTCGCTCCCACCCTTCCCATCACAGGATATATCACTGCCTGATGTCACTGGCTTTGTGCTGTCCCTGCCTCCCCATCCTCTAGATCATATACTCGTTTGAATACTGTCTCCATTTTTAAAGGAGCTGCACTATACAGTGCCGACAACAGGTGCCTAATAAATTTTTGCTGAATATACAAATGAACCTATGAAAGGAAAGAGTGGGATTGGAAATGATCGCTAGCATTTACCAAGGGCTCAGCACGGGCTAAGCATTGTGCTCTGTTTTACAGATATCATCTCATTTAGTCCTCATAAAAGCCCACTTTACAGATAAGAAAACCGAGGTCCACAAGTGACATAACTTGGCATTGCCAATAAAAGGAGTCAAGGCTCAAACCTTTCCGTTAACCCATCTGCTCCACTGCCTCCTTAGATTTCTCTAAGGTCCAGCCCAGCTCCAGAGGACCAGGCTCTGTGCAACAAAGAGAAAAAAGAGTGAGACTATGAATAATTATAAACGGATTAACTACCATGCAACTGACCAGCTGGCCCTGCCCGGCACCCTCTTCCTAATGAGACTCCCTGCCTGGTCAGTGATGCTCAGTCGCTGCTGCTGTCAGAGGGAGCCTGTCCTGTTAGGATTTACATTTGCACCATCACACACCTGGCAGGCGCCCACCACGGCGGATCACAGGCTGCCAGCCGAGCACCCGGCGGGGGCGGAGGGAAGCGGGTGGCTGGCAACAGCTGTCAGCTGCTCCCTGCATGCGCGACCGCCTCGGGGCTCAGGGGGAGTCCTGGGCAAGGTCTGGATTGTCCCCCTCCCACCCCCCAACTTCCAAGAAGGGGAGACTCCAGCGTGAAACCCTGCAGCCCCTGGCAGAAGGTGAAAGTCCCATCCTGCCTGTTTCAAAGGCAGACAGGGTGACTCGATTCCACTGAATACTTGAATTCTCCGCTTTTCAAGGATTTGCTCCACAAACTTTTCAAAGCAGCAGCTTTCATTAGCAGAAGGACAGGGATCAGGGCTCTCCTGGGGGGTGGGTATCTGAGTCCTCCCCCTCCTCAGAGGCTGCTTGTCACAGTTCTGGACTTCACAGACCAGTAAAATAATAAGTAAAAACCGAGATTGGAGTGGAGGGAAGAATAACACAGTTGCCAACTTTTTTTAGTTTACCAGCAAGGACATGAACAACTCTGCAATAACCTTCACTCGCTGTTGCCCTAAATAAAAGGCTGCTTTAGCACCCAAATGCAGGAAGGCACGTGTCGGGGTAAAGAACTCTTTACCCTGAAAGGGAGGGTGTGAATATGTGTTCACTAGGTGGTTGTCATTTTTCTCATTTCACCGGGGCCAGTGACAACCAGGTTGTAGATCAGAGGCAATTCCGGACCAATATTTGGGGACTGTGTCAAAACTAGAGGGGACCAGGAGACATCCCAGTGTTGCCAGGATGGGACACCCCAGTACAAAGACTCAGTCTTTATACGTGTAACAACTGGGGCACATGGGTTTTCCATACAGGTTCGCTCAGTAACTAACTCTCGCATTTCGCAGATGAGACGACCGAGACCCAAATAGGCAACTGGACTTGCCCAAAGTCACACAGCTATTGAGGGTCAGCCTGGCCTAGAGTCCAGTTCTCCTGCTCCTGAGTCCAGTTTCTTTCAACTGTACCATTCTTTGAGCAGGGTGCCATAGGGCCATGCCTGGGTGAAACCCTCCTCTGGGATCAGATGCAGGAGACACCCCCAACAAAAGTGCTCATGAGACTGAAAGCCCCTCTCCCACATGGCCGCAACTTTTCAGGCCTTGGACAGAAGGCTCCTGACCAGATATCATCTCTGTGGCTCCCCATCTGCCCGGCAAGGGCTCGGGGCTGCCCACAATCCTGGAGGATGAAGGATACTGCGGTGTGGGCCTGCTATCTACAGCCACCTCCCCAGACTCTCCCCAGGTAGCAATCGCACAGAAGAGCTGGACGCAGGCTGTGATGTGCAAGCTTCTCTGTTCAGCTGGAACAGCCACGACCTTGGCTAATCAGACCTGCTGCCTCTCTCAGGCCATGACAACAGCTCCAGCTGTACCTGCGGGTAGCCACGGTCTCTCTCCCAGACCTTTGTGGTTGGCCAAATGAGCAACAGCTACTGACCTTCACCCCCTGCTCACTTCCCACTCCTGCCCCAGGATCCTGCCAGTGTGTGGCTGAGACAGCCCAAGAACCAGAAGCAGGAGTCTTAAGCTGTTTTGCAGAATTACCATCCTTGCTTTTATAAACACAGGCATAGCTCACTGTGAAAAATTTAAATCATAGAGAAACGCGTGAAAGCAAATGTAAAAATTACCCCAAATTGCCACCACCTGGGGTAACCCACTGTGGCCACTTTGGTAAACATGCTCCTAGAACTATAGTGTGCAAATGGATTGCCTGAGGACCTTGCTATTAATAAAATGCCGGCGGTCTAGGGTGCAGCCTGGGGTTCTGCATTCCTAACGAGCTCACAGGAGGTGCTGCTGGCTCCGAGCAGAACACTTCCAGTAGCAAAGGACATGGTCTTGGTTGTTGCTGTATCTCCAATGCCCCAAAAAGTGCCTAGCACACAGGTTACACAATAATACTGACTGATTTAATAAGCAGAAATCTGAGTATGCAGGTTTACTTAAAAGTACCCATAAAATATATGCTATTCTGATGCCTGGCTGTGCCACTTAACATATTATGACATCCTTTCATGTCAATAACTATTGGTAAATATCATCATTTTTAATGGCTAAGGGTCATTTTACTGCATCTATATACCCATAATTCCTATTACCGATGGCTATCTGGAGTGTTTTCAATAAACAGTGCACACCCAGACGCACATATTATTTTTCCTACTGCACAGTATCTCCTTAAATGTAACTGCTAGGTCAAAGGACGTGCATATTTCACATTTTGGTAGCCTTCTGATTGCTGACGGCCTCCTCCCTGAGGAACTGGTATCGTCTTCTGGCCACAGATGGCCACAAGAAAAGCCTCCAGCCCAGGATTGTCCGAGATGGGCTGATTGTCCCCTGCTGGCAATGATATTCCTAGAAGGGCAAAGGCCGACAGAACACCATGGTTCCTCTGCATTTTTGTTAAGGCCGTTCTTAACCGCTCCCGCGCTCTATTATTCTCCATCTATCTCTGTCTCTTTTCATTTTAACATCTGTGTATTTCATCACTCTGCAGAGTAGGGGACATTCCTGTCCAGTCAAGGAAACCATGACTCTTCTTTTCATCTTTCTACATTTGCACCGGGTGCAGCGCATCTATTTTTGCTGGAATTGGTTTCCTGGGGTTGCACTAATCAGGGGTAATGCAGCGTCCCTCCTTCTGGGAGACGTTCCTTGAGTTGACTTTCCTGGGATGCCCTTTCTCTTTTGCCTAAGGGCCTGACAAGGGGCAGGTTCCTGCTCCTAGGACTGTCCTACTTGCCAGTATTTTTTCCAGAATTTCCCATCCTCTAGGAAAGAGCAAGTCAGTGATCCACCTGCAGCAAAATCCCCAGGGATGCTTGTGACAGTGCAGATTCCTGGGCCTCTCCCCTAGGAAATCGCATTTTCATTAAGCACATTGGGAATTCCAGTGAACACTAAAGTGTGGACATCCTACTTGAACTGCTTCTCCTCTGTCTTACACCCACAGAGCAAATGACCTCATTATTCCTTTCTTCCTGATGTTGCTGCCACTGCAAGAACCACGGCGACAGGGTCATTGTGGGACCTACTCTAACCATTACCCCCTCAAGTCAAGTCTAACATTCACATCCCAGATAATTACCGTGAGAAGAATATTCAAAAAGAAACTACAGGCCTCTTTTAAGATTTTTCCCCATTTCAACAAGTTCTCTCTTCTTCCATGTTCATATGCAAGATACAAAATGATTCTGTTTCGCACACAAAAAACTGCGGACTCATATACAAATGGCTGTTGTCCCAGCAAATAAGGCCCTTTTAGAGCTTTAAAACTTTTAATCAGTTCTCTTTGCTTTGTAAGGATTTACACTTCACCTGTGCACAATACAAAATAGGGTTAAAGAGGAAAAAGGAAAAAAAAGCCTGCCCCTTCTTGGCCATAACAAAATATTCCTAAACATCCTACTATCTATCTGTCAGGTGCTAAGCCAGTTGTGCAACAATTCAAAAGCAAAGATGACAGGTTCTCTGACAGTGGAAGACACAGACACAAGCCTCTGCATGCAAGGTGATGAGTGCCCTGCTGGGGGAGCTATAGGATGCCTAATCTCAAGCTGGGTGGAGGCTGATGTCAGAAAAGGTTTTCCAAAGGAAGGTCAGCTTCAGCTGAGATACCCTAAAACCAATCTAATATCTACAGTCGGAGGACTTCCTCCTTCTGTTATTCATTCCACTAACGTTAATTCATAAATTCTGTTCATTTCACACCCGTAAAGAATGAGGATACAAGGCAGGTACGGTGGCTCACACCTGTAATCCTAGCACTCTGGGAGGCCGAAGTGGGAGGATCACTTGAGGTCAGGAGTTTGAGACCAGCCTGAGCAAGGGCGAGACCCCATCTCTACCAAAAATAGAAAAAATTAGCCGGGTGTGGTGGTGTGCACCTGTAGTCCCAGCTACTTAGGAGGCCGAGGCAGGAGGATCACTTGAGCCCAGGAGTTTGAGGTTGCAGTGAGCTACGATGATGCCACTGCACTCTAGCCGGGGTGACAGAGTAAGACCCTGTCACACACACAAAAAAAGGGAATACATAGGAGATAGCTTGAAATTTTAGTATTTGTGGAAGTGTGAAACAAAGGATGTTCTAAGAAGAGGGAACAGCATGCGCAAAGGCTTAGAGGCAAGAACAATGTGGTAATGGAGGAATGGGGCGGGGTCAGTATGAACATGCTTCTCATATCAGTAAGAGTACCAAATGTCTTTACTTTAATTAAAAAACTTAAAAACTCTATTTCTGTTAAGAAATGTGCGATGAACCAGTTGTAATTCAGTTCGCTCTAAAAATGTGAGAATGACAAGTGCTGTACAAAAGTATAAATTAGGAAAAAAATCAAATTATAAAATTTACGTAATTTGAACCAACATGCACACCCCTCAAAGTAAACAACAACATGCGACCATCAGCGGCTAAAAGACTTTGCAAAAAGCCATGGATCTGACATTGCTACTGAATTCAGTCCCCCAGCTCACTCTGTAAAAAGTCAAACTGTGGTTCCTTTTCAAATGACTTCGTGGTCGGGAGCAAGAAAACAGATAGCCTTATAAAAACAAAAGACTTTTAAAAACTAATCTGCCTGGATTCTCTAAGAAATCTGGGGGTTGAGGGGGAGCTCTTTTATTGTGGTCCCAAGGCAGATGACAAACAGCCCAGAAAGCCAAACTCACTTCTGGAATTCAAGCCTTTGCGAAACTTATTGCTGGAGCAAAAAGCCCTTTGCTCGTTGCAGCAGTTCAACTCCACATGACTACTGGAGTAGACTCCAAGTTTTATTGATCAGATATCACAACATAGGATTTCTTGCTAAAGTAACATACTGGCTGTTTCAGACAAACGCACTGGGGAGTACGAGAGCAACAGACCACAAGCTAACTGGAATATAAATATGGGAAGAAGGCACTCAGTGGAAACAGCTTTGCCAGAAGACTGTGTCATAGAAAATTCTTCCCAAACGTCTTCTTTTTTATGCCTAGAGTCTACAGGCTGCGGTTAAGAGTTCACAAGGGCTTAGGGCAGAGCATCTGGGTTTCCATCTACCATATAATTGCTGAGACCTTTGACAAGAACCTCCCTCAGCTTCAGCGTCCCTATCTGGAAAAGGGGGATAAAGATAGCACAGACCTCAGTTGTGATAATAAAATGAGATTTTGCATGTAGAGAATACAATGCAATGCTTGCTATCTCGCAGGGATTCAATAATACCCTTCCCTCCCTAACACGGTTCATGGTTCCACAAATTGCTATTCTCATAGATGGCTGACCCTGAGAAAAATGAGGTGGAAACCAAGGTAATGTTTATATAGTCTAAGGCTTTGCTCTTTTCGTTACTCACTCCACTAACATTCATTCTCAAACTCTCTTTACGCCACACACAGGACCAAGTGTGGGGGCTGCAGAGAGAATAAAACCATTTCTGCTAGCAAGAAGCCCCTAGTGAAGGAATACCTGGCCAAGGAAAAGAGGGGGAAAAAAGGCAATAAACAGACGGATGCAATGAGATGTGATGAGCGCTCTGTAAACTCTATCAACATTTGCCTTTCTACAGTTAACTACAGCAGTGAAGAACGCAGGGTTGGATGTCAGCCTGCCTGGGTTCAAATGCCGGCTCTACCGCTTCCTGGCTATATGGTTTATGGTAAGTCATTTAGCCTCATCGGGAAATAATATTAATACTACCTACCTCGCTGGATTGCTTTGGGGATTAAACAAGACAATACGAAAATTGCTTAGCACTTTCTCCGGAACCCAGTATTAGCAATGATAATTAATGCAGTCGTAGCTATTGCTATATATATTACATATTAGCTATTATTATTTGATATTATACTATAAAATATACTAGTATAAGATTTAAAAATAGCATTATGTAGTATTTAGTGTTATATATATTATATAGTATTATTACACAATATTATCTATTGTTAATATTACTGTCATCATTTATTATTATTGTTTTCAGATAGTTTCCGGCCAGCAGTTTATGCTCAATCAATACACAGGGAATGGCCACAGCGCAAAATGAACTCGCACAGCCTGGGGGAGCCAGGGAGTGCTTCACAAAGTAGTGCTATTCCAGGTGGGTATGAAAGACGGCAGGGGAGGGGAGGAGGAAGGGAACTCTAGGCAAGAGGAGTGGCATGAACAGGTTACGGCTTGTTTAAGATCCGGGAGAGGCTGGGGCATCCGGATACAGACGGTGCGGCAGGAGGTGAGTCCGGGAAGAGAGGCAGGGACAGGCGAGGCGTCTGGACTTATCCTGGGAGCCAGGAGACATCTTTCTAAAGAAAAATGATGTGTCAGATTTGTTTTTTATGAAGAAGATTTTTATGGACTCACAAAGATATTATGAGGCTACGTAAGTCAAGGAAATATCCTCCTCACCCCCGAAAAAGGGCCAAGGGAATCGAAGAGAGATGAGTCTATAATATTCTTCAGGCTTTTAGGAAGAAAGGCACTATAAACTATAAGAGAATCCTAAGTGGCTACAGTTGACCTTTAAGATACTTTTATTGTCAAGAATGACAGGGAAAAAAGGCAAAACAACTGAGCAAGTTTCAGGTTAGGAAATTCTCTTATAACACAAAGCATTTTTTTTTTTAAGGTCATCTATTTTGGCAATTTGTGATGCACATACACGTGTGGACGAGGGTGTGTTTGTGTGCACATACACTGGAATGAAAATTCCAGAGAATCTATAAGCAGGAAACTAAGACATTCCCAAGTGATGCTTCTATAGTCAAACGTTGAAGGGGAAAAAAGATCTAAAAAGATAATAAATAAATGTGGGTCAGATAACTCGGCCTCTGGAGCCTTTTCACTACGTGGTGGAAAAACTTCCTGACAGTGGATCCGAGTCCCTGAGATTAAGACCAGATGTGGGAACAGAGACACGGGCAGAACAGAATAGTGTCTATCTCAACAAAGAGTATTTCACTAAAGGCATCATCCGGCTCCATGAAAAGTGATATCCGAGGGATGACTCCTAAGAAATGAGGGGAAAAGAAAAAAATAAAGAAAGGGGTGAGGACAAGTACGGCACTCAGAGACAGTTTTCAGGTTTGAAAAAATTCGAATAAAGAAGAGTCCATTCGAGATCATTTTCTATCTCGCTGGACAATGACAGTCATCTTTGCCAGAGGAAGAAGGTTTTACTTTTCAGTGCCACCACCCTCTCCCGTCGTCCTGGCTCCTGGCAAACTTTGTGCATATTCTTGGCCTTCAGACTTGTGAAGAGGAAGCTCATGTCTGATGAGCTCTCTCGAGGCATCTCTGAGTGGTTTACCTGGTCCTTCCACATAAGCCACGTGAACAGCAGAACCCTGCAGCTCAGATTTTGTCTCCTTAACTGTTAGTACAACACCTGCAAAGAAGACAGAGAAAGGCCCACTAAGGGAGGATTGAACTGTTGTAGTACTCACAGGAACACAGGACTCCCATTCAGGGACATCAGGAGTTCAATGTCAACAGAGCACAGAGAGGAAAGGAGGCTCCTTCAGGCTGCTCAGACAGGCTGCACAAGAGAATGTTCTCTATCTGTCATGATGTAACTTAAAAATAACACTTTCAGGAAAACAGCATTTTAACCTACCACAAATCTTGCTCCAGGAAAGGTTTCACCAAGGCATCCAGAAGTTTCTATGATGCCTTCGATACCAGTCACAGAAATCAGATAATCCCGTAGCTATCATCTCTTGGTAGCTGTGAGCTAACTTTAAAGACAAAATACTGATACTTAGCTTCTAACTTACCCTGTAAGAGCAGTGACACTCAATCCTGACTGCATATTGGAACAGCCTGGGAGACTTTGGGAAAAGAAAAAAAACTATTTGGAATCAAGAGAGCTGGGCTATACTGACGCCAGACAAAAATGGAATTTAAGACAAAAATAGTCCTTAGAGACAAAGTAGAACTTTCATGATAAAATATTTGGTCGATCCACCAGGAAGACATAATTATATATGCCTAAAAACAGAGTCTCAAAATACATGAAGCAAAAACTGAAAGAATTAAAGGGAGAAATTAAGTAATAATAGGTACAGACCTCAATAATGGATAAAATAAGTACACTAAAGATCAGTAAGGAAATAGAAGGCATGAACAACACCATAAACAAACTAGACCTAATAAATGTCTATAGAATACTCCATCTAGCAACAACAGAACACTTATTCTTCTCAAGTATACAAGAACATTTTCCAGGATAGACCAAATGTGAGGCCATGATACAAACCTCAATAAATTTAAAAGGAATGAAATCACATAACATATGTTCTCCATTGTGGTTGGAGAAGTCAATAACAGAAAGAAATTTATGCAGTTCACAAATACATGGAAATTAAGTAACATACTCCTAAATTAACCAATGGGTCAAAGAAGAAATCACAAATAAAATTGCTTTGAGATGAATGAAAACAAAAACACAATATACCAAAACTTATAGGATATGGCTAAAGCAGGGCTGAGAGGGAAATTTATAGCTGTAAATGTTTATATTTAAAAAGAACGATTTCAAATCCACAATAAAAGACTATTAGAACTAACAAGTTTAGCAAAGTTGCAGGATATAAGATGAATGTGCTAAAATCAATTGTATTTTTATACACTAGCTATCAATAATCCAAAAATGAAATTAAGAAAACAATGCTATTTACAATAGTATCAAAAAGTAAAATATTTAGGAATAAATTTAACAAAAGAAATGGAAGGCTTGTACACCAAAGACTACAAAACATCATTGAAAGAAATGAAAGACTTTAAATAAACAGAAAGACATTCCATGTATATGAATTGGAAGACTTAAAACTGGTTAAGATGACAATACTCTCCAAATCGACCTATAAATTCTGTGCAGTGCCTATCAAAATCTCAGCTGGTGTCTTTGCAGAAACTGATGAGCTGATCCTAAATTCACATGGAAATGCAAGAGACTCAGAATAGACAAAAACATATTGAAAAAGAATAAAGTTAGAGAACTAACATTTCTGGATTTCAAAATATACTACACAAAGCTAGAGTAATCAAGAGAGTGTGGTATTGGCATAAGGGTATACATATGGATGAACAGAATAAAATTGAGAGTCTAGAAATAAACCTTCACTTTTCACAGTCAACTGATCTTTGACAAGAGTGCTAAGAAAATTCACTGGGTAGTCTTTTCAACAAATGGTTAGAACAACTGGAAATTCACATGTAAAAGAATGAAGTTGGACCCCCTACGTTCTATACAATAGGTTATTTGATAATAAAAAGAAATGAAGTACTGATACATGATACAACATGGATAAACCCTGAAAACACTGTGCTAAGTGAAAGAAGCTAGACACAAAAGGCCACATGTTATATGATTCTTTTCACATGAAATGCCCAGAGCAGGCAAATCCACAGAGACAAAAAGTAGAGTAGTGGCTCCCAGGGACTGGGGGAGGGGCAACAGGGAGTGACTGCTAATAGGTATAGGGTTTTTTCTTGGGGTGATGAAAATATTCTAAAATTGGACAATGGTGATAAATGCACAGCTCTCTGCATTTATAAGAAAGAAACCAAACCTTCAGGAAACTCCCAAGATCTAAGAAGACTGGTGACATTAGAAACAGAAGAGTTGCTCTTTTTCCAGGAAGGTACTAAATTGGCCAAATTCCTCCCCAGTTCTTCTGGTTTGTTCCCCAGGCAACATTTGGCAATACTGGGGCAGGGTAGGGGAGGGGAGGGGTATGCCAGGTGATGTCCTACTGGCATCTAGTGGGCAGACCAGGGGTACCGCTAAACACGTTACAATGCCTAGGAAAGTGTCCCAAACAAAGACTTATCTGGCCCTCAAATGTCAATAGTTGTGAGACTAAAGAACCCCGTACTACGGAAAGGTCAATACCCTTGAATTTTTTGCCTTTTCTGATTTATAGAAGAAATAACCTGTATTAGTGGTTAAGAATAAAAGGTTAGGAATCAGACAGACCTGGATCCCAATCCCAGATACACCCCTTATCAGAACCATGACCTTGGGCAAGTTACTTAGGGGTCCTGGGCTTTACTCCCCCATCTGTAAATGACTTGGATGAAACTGACCTTACAAAGTGGTCGTGGGGATTAGATGAGAAGATGCCTTGTACCAGAAAGGGCTAAGAGCTTTCACGACTATAACCATTGTTTTTTCTTTTCAATCTCCTGATACCATATTATAATGCAGCTAAAGAGGGACTGGCCAATACCCAGGTGCCATAGTAATGAAAAGTTTCTGTGGGTCTGACTCATTTTCTGTCCAGTGTTTTCTGTTTTCCAGGCTGGGCTCTACACACAAGCCCCTTGCACAGTGGTCGAGTCTTTCCTACCACTAGACCTCGTATCTTTCTGCTGCTTACAAATCAATTTATCGTAGTGGGAAGAGTCACCAAAAACAGGACAAGATGACAGCCTGTCATTTGCTGTGGGTCTCTGTAATAGAGCTCACCAGCTGGTGGTATCAATTAGCAGCTCAATAAGACTTGTAGCTGCCAGTTAGCAATTCAACAAGACATATTAAACCACCTTCCGTCACCTCCCCTGGGCCAGGTTCCAGTACAAGATTCCCTCAGCCTCACTGTAAATGAGGGAAGAGGGAAAAGATGCTCTTACTGGACGAATATTATGTGCCCTGGGCTTTCATGAACTTTACCCCAATTACACTCCACCAAAAAACTGTGAGGCAAGAATGATTACTGACACTGAGGACACTGAGAATTAAAGTGATTAAGTAATTTGCCCAAGGACGCATTTTACATATAATATATACTGATTTGTTATAAATTCATAATTTATTTTCATAAATTGAGTTGGCTTAGGGAAAGAATCAATTAAAAATGAAGAAAATGGGATGTTGGAAAAAGCAGAAGAAAAAAAGGTAATCAACAAAATGCATTCCATAAAGTATTATATGATTACTATTAAAAGAATCATGGCTTAAGTTTTAGTTGAGTTTCCTAGTGGCCAAAACAATAAAGGAAACACAATCAGTAGTGAGGATGGAAAGAAGTATCCAGAACATTAAAATCAAACTGTTTATGAGATAAGAGATTTTTGGTACTCCCTCCCCATAATCCCATGACACAAGCAATTGAATCACAAAATATGAGCCAGTTACAAAATTTGAACCCAGATCAGACTAAATCCCAGTCCTACAAAGGCTGCCCAACCATGCGTTCACTCGGGAAGAACAAGTGTGAAATCTTCATTGATATTTCACATTCATTTCCTCAACAAGCAGTGTGGTGGAGCGATTAACTCTGGAGTCAGACCACTTAAGTTCAAATCCCAGCTCTGCAGTGTTCTAGCTACATGATCTTTGACAAGTTATAAAACTTCTGGTGCTCAGTTTCCTCACTTATAAAATGAAGGTGATGATCATGGTTTCCTTCTCACAAACCTATCGTGGAGATTAAATGCAAAGCATTTAGAGTTTTCAGACTCCACTATGTAAGCGTAAGCTACTAAAGTTACTCCTACTCCCTCACCGCCTACTGATAACTGACTATGTGCTAGGCATTGTTCTGAGCATGGGTGGTAGAGCCCTGAGTAACGCAGGGGACGTTTGCTTTCATGGAGCTCTAGTGGGGGGAGAATAAGGAAAAACAAACCAATTAAAAAAACCAGGCAGCGTTAGGTGCTATGTAGTGATGTACAGAGATGTGACAGTCAGTGACCATATAGCTAATTTGCGTGATGAGGAAAGAAACAGCTGAGGTAGAACCAGTTACAGTGAGATCTAAAAGACAAGAAGCCAACCAAACAAGGGTGAGAGGGGAGAAGAAGATCTCAAGAACACACCCAAAGCCTGAAAGGAACCTGGAACAGAAAGAAGGGCAGCAGGGCAGAGTGCCCAGCAGGTGAGGGGAAGACAATGACAGGTAAGCAGGAACCAGGTCAGGTAGGGCTCCCTCAGCCCAGCTAGGAGTTTGAGTGCAAGATCCCAGCTGTGATGGGAAGTCATTACAGGGGGGCGATCTTATTTATCTTTTCTAGAAGACCACTCCACTGCCCAGGGGAGAATGAACTGAGGGTGTGGACGCAAGGGAAGCAGAAAGATCAGTCCAGGGGGTGACACAGTGCCTTGCACTAGTGCGGGAGTGGGGAAGATGCAGAGCTGTGGATGGACTCAGAATCCTCAACCTCAGTGCTGCTGACGTTGGGGCGGAGAATCCCTGTTGGGTGCTGTCCTGTGCACTGCAAGATGCGCCACAGCACTCCTGGCCTCTGTCCACCATACACCAGCGGCACCCGCACTGCGACCATCAAAAATGTCTCCATACCTTGCCAAATAACCCTGGGGGTTAAAATCACCCCTGAGTGAGACCTACTGCCTTAGGTAGAGTTGACTGGGCTTGCAGATGGACAAGAGTAGGGAGAGGGGGCAGAGAGTAAAAGAGAGGAGTCAAGTACTCCTAAGTTTTTGTCCATAAGGAGGTGAGTTCATTGCAAACATTCAGAACACTTGCCCTCTATGCCAGTGGACAGACTGGCTTTGATTTTCAGTGCCACTCATTCACTCATTCATTCATTCACTCCAACAGTCCACGATGAGTGTCAGCAGTATCCAACGCCAGGGATGCAAGTATAACTGAAAGAGCTTGCAGTCAAATGAGGACACAGACATATAAGCAAGCTGAGTTGGTACAGTGGGTCACCTGCTTCAGAAGAACCCCCAAGACTGAGCAGAAGCATGAAGGAAGACATGGCTCTTTGTTTCTGGAGGTCACAGGGGGGCTTCATGTAGACTCTGCCAGGAGGACAGAGGGACAGAGGGAAACGGCATGTGGAAAGGCACAGGGGTATAAGGCGGAGCTGGTGGACGGCATGCAGGAGGGAAGGAGCTGCAGCCAACAAGACAAGTAGGGCCAGCCAGGAAAGCTCTGGAAGACATGCTTCCGAGTCTCACTGGATTCCACAGATGAGCTGGCAGCCACTGGAGAGTTGCTATTATTATTCCTATTCCTTATTACTAACGATTAAAGAAAGATCAAAGCAGACATCTACGTGTGCTCAGAGGACATCAACCCCAGAGAGCACTAGACATAGATTAGGCATTTCATCCCCTCCTCCAGATGAGAACTGCAGCCTAAAGAAGTCACGGACTCGCACAAGATTTCTCGGCTGACAGTGGCAGGGCCAGCATGTGAACCCAGGACGGCTGCCTCCAGAGTCCACATAAAGCCAGGGAGGAGTGGCACCATCAAATGTGTGCAGGTCACTCAGGAAATAAATATCTGGGCATCACTAGCTTACGGGAGTGGACAAGGTCTCCCAGGGAGAATGTATTAGACGGGAAGGCCAGAATCCATTGCTGGTGATTGATAATCCAGGGAAGAAGACCAAGAAGGTAGAAGAGCAGCCAGGAGATAGGGGCGTGGGGGTGGGCGGTGAGTCCAGCAAAGCAGAGGGGAGGAGGATGCGGTCAACAGTGTCCAGTGCTGTGCGAAGGTCAAGTACAATTGGATTGCAACACCTGCTCAATCTGGCAGTTAGGAGGTTCCTGGTGATCTTCCCCAGAGCAAATACGTCACTGTGGAGGATGCAAAAGCCAGGTACAGAGGGCTGAGGAGCCACGCACTGGCTGCAGTGAGCAGGAGAAAGAGCCAGCAGGACTCTGGCTTAAGGGAGAGCTTGGAGCTAGGGGAAAAGCTAAAGCTGACGAGGTAAAGAAGTAGTTACAGCAAGAATTCCCAAACCTGAGTGTGGACCAGACTCCCCTGGGGGCACAGGACACAAGTCGGCTCCTGGCTCCACCCCAGACCCCAAAACTGATCTTTCCCAAGTTGGCCTCAATCCACCAGGGACTCTGACGAGCACAGGAACCACTGAGTGAGGCAGTGTTTCTCACAGTGTGGTCCCTGGAACACCTGTAGCTTGCTGGGTCCCATCCTGCACCTGCTGATTGCGAATCTCCCAGAAAGGTCCTGGGAAGCTGCTTACTGAGGACTCTAGGTCATTCTGATACAGCCAGCTTAGTTCCCCGGAAACCACCAACTGTAGACCCTCACGGCTCAAAGTGCAGACCTCAGACCAGCAGCGTCGGCAGAAACTCAGACAATCAGCCTCACTATCTACTATCTACAGCCCACACTATCTACTGAGCCAGAATCTGCACTTTACCAAAATCCCCATGCCTTCTGAATGCATGTAAAGTTTGAGAAGCTCTGCACCGCAACAGGAGGATCTTGGGGGTGGGCCAGAGGTACCTGCACCCTCCCGCCAGACATATCTAGCGCAGGGTGCTCTGAGGGTGTCTGCTGCTGATTTTTACAGCAGACTGCAAAAAGTGCCTGAAGCAAATCACCACCAAGGTTCTGATGCTTCAGGCCACTTCTGCACCCTCCAGGGCTGAGGAGCAAAGTCAGGCACGACTTCAGACACTTAAAATGCAATGTCTTTTTGCAGAGATGGGAAAGTGTTGCACAAGATACTCACTCGCCAAGCTCGGAGTGAACCCTGAAAACCTCCTCCGTACAGACCTGTCATGGCGCACATCTGCCTGCAGGGGGCAGCACAACAGAATGGTTCATTAGCTCAACTCAAACCAGAATGTCTGCTTTCAAAACCTGGCTCCGCCACCCAAGTGCCTCAATCGGTTACTTAATTTCTCTAAGCCTCAATTCTCCATCTGTGTAACAGGATACTAATAGGACTTACTGAGGACTGAATGAGATCTTCCATGCAGAACATCTGGCATGGTGCCTGGTACCTAAGGCTCAACCTATGCTCAAACCCAGGCAGTCTTGACTCCAGAACGCCTACACTACCTGCTTACTGAGGGTCCCCGCCGTGCTGCGAAACCCTAAACCCACCTAAACCCATTCCTACTTGTGCGTGCCCCACGTGCCAGAAGACCATTCTGTTTTTTCACGAGGAGGAGGCCATTCCATTTAAAATTACAGGTCAGTAGTCGTAGTTGCTCAGAGGTGATTGAGCCACTCTACAGATGAGAAAACTAAGGCCTAGAGAAACCAGAGTGCTCACCCAGAGCAAGAGTTAGTTCTCTGCACCAAGGTATACTAGCTAAGAAGACCACAGGCAAGTCTTTGAGTGTTCTGGTTTCTGCCCTGCACACGGGCACGAGGCTGCACAGGCAATGGCTGAGCTGAGCAAGGCTGGCTCTTCTGGGCAGATCGTGTTGTCCGCACTACCCCCAGGAATTAAATGGAGAAGGCGCCGAGGCTACCAGGTACCCTCTGTTCCTGAACGCAAAAGCCCTTTGTTCACTCCACTTCTGGTCTTTAAATCCAAACAAAATATCCAAATACCATGACTGGAACTGATGATAATAGGTGTCTATGCAAAGGCTCAGGGGCAGGGGGGTTCTCCCAGAGTTCACACCCCTGGGGACCCAAAGGAAAAGGGAAAGAGCCTGGACGAATATTTACCTTCAGAAGAAAAATTAATTAGCCAGCAGGAATTGGGGTCACGGGAGGTGGAAAAGGAGGATGTGAGGACAGGCTATTAAAGCGAATCAATCGGGTGACCCCTTTAAAAGTGCTGAGAGTGCACACGCCCGCAAGAGAGAGAAAGAGAGCGAGCGTGTGTATGTTTGAGGTGGAAGGAATTCTAGTCCTGCTCAGCAATCAGATCTGGCTCCCTGATAAGAGAAAACCAGCTCTGACAGAGCAGTAGTGAGAGAGATACAAAAATGCAAGATTTGCTTCCACTAGTCCTGGCAAACAGTCAGTGTTCTTTCATTGATTCATTCAACAAACGTGTACTGAGCACCTCCCATGTGCCCAGAGGTATCGTTTGCTATGGGGATGACAGTAAACATGTTGTATGCAAGCTCTTTCCTGGCTGTCCTAAGCTTCTAACGTCACTTGGAAAATGGCACTTATAGCCCTTTACTGTGTCTGCTTGTTCACAAGTCAAAGGTAGAGAAGGGCAGTGCTATGGGATCAGGGACAAGAGGCAAGTACCTAGTCATGGGGAAGGGAGGGAAGGCTTCTGGAAGGGGATGTGGTTATAGAATGAGAGGTTTCTGTCTTTATCCATCAATCCATACAATCAATCCGTAGTTCTATCCATTCACCCACCCATCCATCCATCTATCGACCCATCCATCCATCGACCCATGCGGCCCAGCCATCCATCAACTGACCTACCTACCCATCCATCCACCCATGCATCCAGGTATCCATGCATCCATCCATCCATTCATCTTCATCTTTTAAAGCAGCAGTTTCTGTTGGTATTTTATAGTTCTGTACTTCCATCAGCAGAGAAGTCAAAGAACTGGGTGTTATCGATACTGTAAATAACCATTATCTCTGGAGGGATGCCACAGGGCAGCCATCTACTTAGAAGGAAAAGAAAGCTCAGAAAAGTAAAATCCCATGCTGTAAGTTACACGCCGGGTCAAGAACAGAAAGCAGCCTGCTCCCCTACCCTGCTCAGCTGCAGCATGCCCTAGAATTCACTGGCAGAGGCACTGTTTTGTTTCGTTGTTTGTCTTGTTTTGATTTTACTCATGTCTTCCACAGTCATATATAGGATCAATATAGCATGATGAAGCCTCTATGAAATTTTCCTCAAGACCAGCCTTAAATATAGGAGGATTGCTGGGCGGCAGGAGAAAAAATCTGGCAGATCAACAAATTAAGTAATGACACGAAACTGCTTTGTGTACTCCCACTGTCTGGAATGAAAAACAAAATATTTCTGAAATGCAGAAAATGGGGTTGGGGGGTACCTGGCACAAGACCTAGAATGTTAAATCTAGAGCCTAGGGAAAGCGTGTTTCATGTATGCATTGTTTTCACAGTCGTTTGCACTTGCCAAAGTTTGGTTTGCATCAGAGTGTGATTATACAATCCACAGTTTATGTTTTCTTCTGAAACGTAGCCCTGCAGGGCAAAGGGAGAGTGTGGAATTGATGGACTCTCCCCGAACTCCGTCCATCACCTTGTTTGTGGTAAAGGAGCTCAGAAAATTTCACCCCAAAATATGACTCCTTGGTCAACAGGTTCTTGGAATGGCATCCCCTCTCTCTTTATAACCAGACAGACCCATCAAAAGAACAATTGACTTCCCTTCCCCTCTCTGTTATCTCAATACACTGCAGGAAAAAGATCAAGAATGCAACCGGACCTGTCCCAAATCATTTTAAGCAAGATATCTGTCTCTCAGGTTAATTTACAAGTCAGTCTGTTTCCTTCATCCATTCATCTTCCCAAGTATCTA
>CAUYSK010099151.1:0-69481 GCA_963575035.1 Avahi laniger
GACAAACACCACATGATCTCACTGGTATGCAGAATCTAAAAAGTTGCTTCCATAGAAGTAGAGAGTAGAATAGCGGTGACCAGAGGATGGAGAGGGAGATGGTGGGAGATTGGTCAATGGGTATAAAGCTACAGTTAGGTAAGAGGAATAAGTTCTGGTGGCCTACTGCACAGTAGGGTGACTAGAATTAACAACAATTTCTTGTACATCAAAAATGAGCCAGAAAAGAGATTTTTGAATGATCTCATCACAAAAAAATGATAAATGTTTAAAGTGATGAATACACTGATTACCCTGATTTTATCATATACAACTTATGCATACATTAAAACATCACATTGTACCCAATAAATATGTACAATTATTATGTGTCAGTTACAAATTTCAAAAGAAAAAAGCTTAGAATATGTTTCCATTAGGCTACAATTTTGTTCAGAAAAAATAAAAAGGCAGTAGTACACATTAGGAGATCAGAAAGAGGCAGGGGTAGATTTTTCCTTAAGGGAACAGTCAGAGTTCTAAATGACATAAATATACTATAAAATGAATAATTTATTATCTAGGCAAATTGATCAGCTCTTGTCCAGTGTTGAAAGTCTGCACTTTCATTAGGCTACCTGGAGGAACATTCAGTGTATTTCTCTATTCTGTTACACTGTGGAGATTATTTAGCAAACAGCAACCGGAGGTGTTTCTAAGCACCAGGAGAGAGCCAGACTGTCAGGAAAAACAGTTCTTTTGGCCTGTGACAGCAGGGAAATCTCTGCTCTCTCATATTTATGAAATGTGGAAAGAGATTCTTATTTAACTAATTCCATTGAAATAAAAGAATACAAATGGATCATGACACTGAGATATGCCACTTAGGGGTATGTTTTACTTTGTACTTTTTTTAAAAATACACAATGGATGAAGAAAATATAACTAATGTTTTCTGGAAGCATAATATAGGCCAAAAACTGTGCTAGAATTTTTTTCAGATAAAGACAAAAATAACCATTTATGTATCAAGTATTATGCTGAGTGATTTGCATGCATGATGTCACTTAATCCTCATATGATATAAGGAAACTCAGGCACTGAAAGGGAAACTTGCTGAAAATAATCAGAACTCAAATCCATTGAACACAGAAGGCATTTTCTCTCACTACTGTACTATGTTGTCCAGATCATTTATTAAAACTTCCAGCTAAATACCATTGGTGTCCACTGAATGGATTAGGAACACTCTAAGGTTATATCAGTTACGTGTCATAATTCTGGAGTAGAAATTCTGCTCCAGCATCCTGGCAGCTATGACTTTCTCAAACATCTGCTGAATAATTTATGACTGGCCCTGCCCATAGCTGGACAGAGTTTCTCATGGAATGTCCACCATCTCCTGGATGGACAGTTGACAGCTTTCTACTCATTCTGTTGACTCTTATCTCCCCAGCGATCTTCCCTACAACCTTGTTGTGGGATTCATATTTGAATTTTCCAGTAGATTGTCTTTTGGACTCAATTTTCTCACCAATAACTACCTCCTAAACAGACTATGTCGGTATCCTGTTTCTTTCCTTTGTTGACAGAAATGTAGACTGGCCCCGCGTACCTCCATAGTAGGAACTCCAACCACCTGAATCATCAACATTGACTTCCAAATCCACTTGTAAGGCTGCAGCCTGTCCTCTGTCCTGGGACTCTTCCTCTATCTTGTTCACACCTTTCTCTACTATCTAAGCCACTCTGATGAGTCTGTGGGTTCTGATGTCTTGGGCATCTTCCCCCACCCCTCAACACTCAGGAGTCATCCTCATATAGTTAGAAATTAGATTGGGGACCACCTGCTCTTTCACCAACTAGGATTCACCTTTAAAATATCAGGATGATGATCACAATGTTTACTTCCCTGATTTGTGAGCATAAATGAGATCATGCATATGGAAGAGACTTGTGAAGGAATACAACAAAGTAAGACATCCTCATTATTCATTGAGACCTAAGCATTTTCCAGCTATGGGGATGCATGGAATAGTACTTTATTTTACTTCATGCTCCTCTATTAACAAGAGATCTATAGTGGGTACCATAGGGAAAGGTAATCCCCTCCTTTATTCTTGCAAACTAGTAAGTTATAGATTGAGTTATAAAGAAGAAAGCATCTTTGTCTTTCAGTGAGGTTTTCTAGGCTGCTCAGAATCATGTGTTCATGTCTGTCTGCATCTCATTCCTACCAGTTTCTAATGTGAATAGACCTCCTGTCCTTCCTATTGTTCCTCTCCATGTCTCCTGTAACTCCTCTAGGGTATGCTGCCTTTGGCTTTGGTACCTTTCCCATTTCTCATGTGTAGATTTTGTGATCTCTTCCTCGTTACTAAGTACCTCTTCGTGAGTGTCTGGTTAAACTCTACATCTGCTGGGAAGCCTTTTCTGATGACTCCAGCTATCATTGATCAAACAACCTTGTAGGATTATTTATTATTCCATCCTTCACTCTAATTGCTTGTATTACCTAATTAAGTACCATATATACACCATATCATCAAACTAAACTGTCATTTCCTAGGGAAAATTAATGTCTGAAAATGCTCTTGATAGATATAATGGTGCATGAAAAAAGTAATTTATAGAAATATATGAAGTATATATAGAGTAGATACTCAGGTAAAAATTGAACAGAAAAATAATTGAAAAATAATATGACATTGTATATTCCCAATAGTAAAAAAAAAGTATATCTAGTCAGTTCCTGTTATTCTAGGTAATTATGATCTATAAAGTCATATCGAGGACTGAATTAGCTAATACTGAACCATTGCTCCTGAGGGAAATATAGGGATAGGTCCTTGAGAGCCTCTGGGCACAATATTTTGGTTAACTGATCAATACATAACCTGTTTTATGTGTGCTTCTGTTTTAAAGTCTCCTTGTTTAATAAGTATGATTGTTTCATGAACACTGAACTAATGAGTTCAATAGCACTATCACTCCTACCTGCAGGAAGCTTCTCCAACACACCTATTTTCTCTATAAGGCACATCACAGCTTTTGGGAACTTAGGAACGCTGGATAGCACTTCAGCACTATGCACAGGGAGAGGGGCATTTTAAATAGCAAAATCACCAACAAAAAGCATAAAAATGTGAAAAATGTGAAACCAGACAGTTTTTTATAGTCTGAAAGCTTAAATAAGAAGATAAAGTGTCATCTTGTTAGAACTGAGTTTGGAACATGTTTGTTGGGCAACTCAAACATGTGCTCTGCACATGTCCACAAAAGCACCCCCAAAGCACCGTGAGTGTTGATTTTGGTGTTACAAATAAATTTTAGCAAGTAGTCAATTTTACGATGGTATCTGGGAATAATGAGGACAACTGCATTTATAAAGTAAGAATAGAAGAGATATTACGTGATTGAAAGAAAAATTTTGGTGTCTTTTAAATTGTTGTTATCGAATAGGTATTACGATAATATCCAGAAAGAACAAATGTTTAAAAAGTTTAAGTCAGGGACATTAGCTTTGCTATCAAAATTTCAAAAGCAGGGAAAGAAAATCCTGCTCTTAGGGGTTAACCAATAAAATTTTTGTTTTATACTATGGCACTAGCTCTTAAAAAAAATTTGTTTTTGATCAATGTGATATAAGGGAAAGGTCAGGAGTGAATCAAATCTAGATTCACACCCTGCTTCTACCACTTACTGCCATATGACATTAGGCAAGTCACACAACTGAGTTTCACTGTCTTTAACTTTGTGTCAAGCCTTTCTCATTGACTTGTCCTTCAATACATGATATTTCCTCTCTCCACTGAACGGTTTTTGGAGTTCCTAGCTAATGCTTGTGTGTCCAAGCACAGTGTTCCTCAAGTTTTAATGGGTGCACATAGCCTCAAGGGACCTTGTTAAACTGCAGAGCAACTCAGTAAGTCTGGGTGAGACCTAATATTCTGCATTTCTAACACGCTTCCTGGTTACGCTGCTGATGATCATTCATGGACCACGTTTTGAGTAACAAAACCCTAGAACATTATGAACAACTCCTAATAATCACAATACGCTTTGTTTCAAAATATTACCTTTCTTTCATTCTGCATTAGCTTTTACTTATCGACCAAAGATCTGGTTCCCAAGTAAAACAGGCCTCATGTAATTAAAAAGAAGAATCAAGACCAATATTGCTAATGACTCTCTTGGATTTCTACTCTCCTTTTTATCCCACTGGGCATAGATTGTATGTAAGTTTAAATGAAGGGCACATTTCAGACCTACACTTAGTACAGCTGACACGAAGTCATGGCTTTCCAGTGCACATTTCAATTACTAGGGAAATGGAGTCATGGACAAATGAACAGAGGAACCTGAAGAGGAAAAATATGAAAAAAGCACTAAAAACATAATTTGCCTTTTAAATAGAAATAACATCTCCCATTTGCTAAGCAGTTTCCATGTGCCAGGCATATCATTACATGAGTAATGAAATATTCTAGAAATGAGTGATTACCTGAGTAATTTGATAAACTCAGACAGCTCCTGACTTGTGTTGTGCTATAAGACATTAACTGGATTTTTTTTTTTCAACCGTGAAATGGTAGACATTTAAATAGGAGAATGGGAAATTGTAATTCGATACGGTTGACAAAATGTTTGATGGGCTGTCACAATGACAGCAAATTTTCAGTGCATTTATTGGAATTATCTGTAGTGACTGAAATTCAAAAGACAGTCATAAAAATATTCATTCACACTGAGTTATTTTGAGTACAACATGAACGTAAAGAGTACTGCAACACAGAATTATCATGATGTCTACTAGGAAAGCAGTGCTGGGCAGTTTGGGCCAAGGGATAAGGAGAATCATGAATACTAGATGAGCAGGCATAAGATGGACGAGCTTGAAGCTCTAACCGGGGGAGGCAAGGGCAATGTAACCTACACATTCCCCATAATATGCAGAAATAAAAATAAAATATCATAAATCTACAGAACAGAAAGTAGATTAGGAGTTGCCTAGGGGAAAGGAAGGGAGACAGAGAGTGACTTCTAATGGGTGAGGGGTTTCTTGTGGGGGGGAGACAGGGGCAATGAAGATGTTCTAAATTGATTGGGTGATGTTTACACAACACTGTGCCTATACTAAAAAATATCAAATTGTACCATTCAAATAGGTAAATTGTATGTTATGTAAAATATATCTCAGTAAATCTGCTATTTAAAAAAGAAAAGAAAAGAAAAAAAAACACAAAGATCCAAAAAGGACCCAAAGAACCAGAACCCTGGATGCTGGTTTCAGTGCTAAACCACTGAAATCTCTTGAGTCCTTAATATTTGGCTGAAACCTATTACAAAATATGGCTCCTTTTTCTGTACCCAATTTTTGTCCTAGCTGTGAAGATGTCAGTTCATGCTTTGACATTTCTGTTTTGAGTTTCAAAGTCAGAGTGGTAAATAGAGTAGAAGAAGTTAGGATCTAGACTTTTCAATTATTCTATTTCCGAAAAGAGAAATATTTGAGGGAGAGAGTTACTGGCTGATTTACTAAGGATACATTTTATATTTTTTTAAATTGTTGCCTGTTTTAAGATGAGCTCGATTGTCCCCTGCAATTATAGGATCATGAGCCTCAAAGAACAAAACATAAGAGGTATAATTTTAGAACTGTTACCTTCTCCACCTGAGAAAGCATCCATATAGGTGTTCATTAATAGCAATATATTTTAAAAATTGGTAAAGAAAGTTCCAGTGGTTTGAAAATAGATTACCTTCTCACTGACAAAATATATAGCACTTATTATCTCTATCATATGTTAAACTTTATTGGGTACATTGTTACATATCTTTTTCTAGGGCTTTTCTGGCCAGTTCATTAATTTACCTCTTCATAACTTCTTGTCTTTTTAACAAGACTCTTAGCATAAGAGCAAATACTATGTGACAGACCTCTGATACTCTTCCACAGTGCTGACTCATACAATGATTGGCATCGATAATCTCATGGATGCCATGTCTACAATATTGACTGTGAAAAATGATAGCTTCCCTGTTATTGAGCAGCCCCTAGATGATAGTCATTCTAATAAGTGTAATATACATATAATTGATATTTCTTATAGTAATATGGTGAAGGAGGTATCATTATTCCTTTTTGACATATGAGGAAATTGAGTCTCAGAGAAGTTAATGATGAGTCTCATGTCATGTAAATAGTAAACAGAAGAACCAAGTTTTCTCTTGCTCCAAATATTTGCATCATCATCACCAGTGCTAGATAAACATCTAAGAAAAGAGTATTTGATAAGAGTCTCATATTGCTAGACAGTAGGCTTTTAGTCTGTTGTTTTGTCATTCCACTCTAATTACTCATGCCAAAATAATTGCTACATATTATTCTAAAGCTACCCCCATGTCTAAGACCCTAAAGTAGTTTTCAAATTCATTTGCTAAAACCAAATTTGGCCTCCATAACCTGACTTTCAAGACCTTCCTCCATTAAATAATTCTAATCTCATCTTTCCCCATTCTACTTTAAAGCTCATCAGATGATTTAAAAATAAATTTCTGCTAATATCATGCAAATTCAGCTCTCAGAGACATCTGCAACTCTCCAATACACGGAGGAGACAGTGGGATACGGTGAGAAAAGGAGCTGGGTTTGAAAGTTCTGGTACATTTTTATAGTAACGTTTCTTAATTCTTTCCCTGACTACCTTGTCTACAATTATACTCCTACCTACACAGTTTCTCTACATCCTTTTACCCTGAGTTATTTTTCCTCATAGCACCAATTAACTGTATTGGTCAGATTAAGCAATGCCATATGATTCTGTGGAAATAAACAAACTTCGAATTTCAGCTGGTTAGCAAAATAATTTTTTTTGTTTTGCTTCAATCATAGTTTGATGTGGGTCAGAAGTTCCTCCTCCATATAATAGCTATATGATGTAGGACATGTAAACTCTAAAAAGAAGAGGCAAAAAGAGATGGAAAAATCTCTTAACTGGCTTTGCCTAAAAGGAACATTCATCACTTCTATTCGCCAGTCTACTGATCAGAACTAATCAGGTGGCCCTAACTTAACTGCAACGAAGGCTGGGGAACATAGACGAGCACATGTATATTTGGTAAGACTATCTATGCCATACTACTTTACAAAATAATATGCATTGGCCAGGCGTGGTGGCTCACGCCTGTAATCCTAGCACTCTGGGAGGCCGAGGTGGGAGGATCGTTTGAGCTCAGGAGTTCAAGTTCAGCCTGAGCAACAGCAAGACCCCATCTCTACTAAAAATTTAAAGAAGTTAGCTGGACAACTAAAAATATATAGAAAAATTTAGCTGGGCTTGGTGGCACATGCCTGTAGTCCCAGCTACTTGGGAGGCTGAGGCAGAAGGATTGTGTGAGCCTAGGAGTTTGAGGTTGCTGTGAGCTAGGCTGATGCCACAGCACTCTAGCCCGGGCAGCAGAGTGAGACTCTGTCTCAATATATATATATATATATATATATATATATATATATATATTTGCTTTCCTCCTTTCTCTTGCTCCACTGGAGAATTGCTTCATATGGTCATAGCTTTTATTTCATTTGTCATGATAACAAGATGATGTAGAATAGTGACTGGTACACAGCTGGCACTCAGTAAATAATTGTTGAGTGAAAGAATATTTGTAATTGGTTAAAAATGGCCACGCATTTTTTGATACCTCTTTCATTGAGATGGGGTATATATCTTCTCCTCTTGGATCTGTGATAACATTATATTTTATGACAGAAGTGACATTATGCCAGCTACAGCTATAGCTTGCAAGAGAATTGGCAGTTTTCATTTTCCTCCTGGTGGAGCCCTGAACCACCATGTGAGTAGTCTGACTATCCACAGGCAGCCATGCTGTGAGGAAGCACAAGCTAGCCATTTGGAGCTGATGCATGGAGAAACAGAGAGGTGTCTAAACAGCCTGCAGCTTTTTCGGCATCTTTTGTTTATCTCATCTGAGGGCACAGACATTGCAGAGCAGAAACACATTGTCCTTCTCCAAATCATTGACCCACAAAAAATACTTGCTAAAAAAATATTGTTCTAAGCCACTAAGTTATGGGATGGTTTGTTGTGCAGCAATAAATAATTGGAAGATACTTCATGATGACTGACCCTTGCCCAGTACCTGAATACCTACAGTCTAAGCCATAGCACATCAGTTACCTCTCAGGATCAAAAACTCAGTGTTTTAAAAAGATCTTTACTTTTTCATATCAATGCACAGGTGTTTCTATTCTGAGGAGTTTTTACCCTCTCTCTGATCTGATTTTAAAGACTGCACTCTTTCATGTACACTGAAGGTTCTGTATATATACGTCTTGTCATAGCACTCAGGACACCTGATTACTTCTGTGTATTTATTCTTTATTTGCTGTGATCCACATGACAAGTTATGTTCACTATGTGACACATTCTCAGGGGCCTTTAGATAATCTGCACCCCTTATTTTCCACTCCAGTAGGCAATTTGAAACACAAGTGAATGAGAGTGAGCTCTTAGAGGGATGATTTTTAATGAATTAAAAACAATTTGAAAAGCCAATCATTCACTTTAGCTATTGTTACTAAACTTACTTGTAGACACATTTTACAACTGACCCTCATGCATCTTACATCTCATCTCTATGTAACCATCTATCCAGACACCAGCGATGATATTAGCTGCTTTAATATATTCATTTGTTTCTAAGTGTTATTGCTCCTATTAGCTGTAAAACTTTTAAGGGCAGGTACTTTGAGTCTCAGTTATCCAGTTGAGGTGACCAGTATATACTAATATCTGTGCATAAGAGTAAGTGAAAATATTGTTGGTAATGCCATACAAAGCTGGAAATAAATATTTATGGAGTATTCCTATATCTTTTTTATTAATACTTTGAAGCCATTTGGAACTATAATTTAATCATAATAAAATTATACTGGCAATTCAAAAGGATTGGATTATGGGGGTACTGTTTTAAAGTTTCCTTTAAATATAAGAAAATATTACAACAGATGGTCATAATAGCAAATTGATATGAAATAATTGGGGAGCAAATTAATCCTCCCTGTCTGAAATCAGTGGTGCTTAGGCTACAAGGAAAAAATAATGTAAACATTTTCTCAATATCACCAAAAGTTAGCTTAAATATTTAAGTAAATTTGGAAATGATAAATTAGAAAAAAACTACAAAGGAATCATTTCTATAGTTTGTTAAAAAAAACTTAGACTGAAATTTAAAAAAATCATACCAATCAAGACTCATATATTTTCAGGAATGCTCTCAAAATAAAAATCCGCCTTACAAACTTAATGAAACATGCAGAGTTGAACGATTTTATGACCCTTTTACAAAAATATGACATTAAGGCATAAGGTGAGTATGGTGGTTCAACCAGCTAAGTAAACACTAAGTATTAGGAGTTATAACAGCAACAATGGATATTTTACTTTAGTCAACCACTCAGGGTCAAAAATACCAAACTTAAGACATTCTAATCAGGCAAAGCTACTTGATAAGTTGAGTAGTTGGAGATCACAAGCATGCATCCAATTAAGAAAACTGTCATTGAGTGATTTTCATTTACTGGCCTCTTCCATTTTCTGTATTTTAGTTCACATTCAGCACTTCATTGAAGAGAGTTATATTCAAATTTAGTTCATTGTCCAAGACCTACTCAAATACCACCTCTTTAAAAAAGTGGCTTCTGAGATTGCTATCTAAAATAACCCATCTCTTCCCCTAAGCTGCCATAACATGCATCAGGAATTCAGTGTTTTATCCTCTGAAAGGTAATTATTTCCATGCGTTAGGTCCTCTGCCAGTCTGGAAGCTCCACAAGGAACTGAGCCCATGGTTTATTCATGGTTGTTCCTCTGTGGAGCACAGCACTGGGGCCTCGCTTCTTTGAACACCAAAAACAAAAGCGTCATTTTTCTTTCACATATTTTCACATCCAAGTCTTCTTCTAAGATAGACCTTAGCAAGTCATTTCTCAGATTTAAAGATACTACATTTAAGTTTTGATAGATAAGCAAGGTAAATGACAAGCCCAATAGCATAGAGGAAAAATTCTTTTCTGTAGTGGTATCTTGCATATTTCAGTTGTTTGAATTTTCAGGTTGATTTGCCTTCATATTGATGGGTGATTTTTTCATGTTGTGTAAATAAAGAAAATAATTAAGTTTCCCTTAATTACATGTTACTATGTACTTGTCACTATATGATGTACCTAAGAAATCAGATTGTAAAAAGAAGTGAAACTCATTGGTTTGAATCATAAAGTACAAGTATAGATGTTATCCAAATATCATCTAGTTCCTTCTCTTTTATTTTACACGCAACGGAAAATGTTCGACCACTCTCAGAATAGTAGTAAGAGCAAAGTAGCTCATTCCTTGAATTTTGAAATATTTGTCCCTAAAAACATAACTTTACTTGTAATCTTCAATTTATTAAATAAAGTTTTGAGCTCCCATAACATTTAAGAGTGTGCAACGTATTGCAGAAGATGCTTGGAAAAGTAAGACTGATTTAGGTTCAGGAAGCTTCCAGTTAAGTATCAATAATATGAGATCAGAAAAAGGCACAGAACCGCTACTTTACAGCATGAAATAAGGTTTAGGCCACAAAAGAGATGCAAATTTCAAATAAAAAATAAGTTTGGGTTACAGGGAAAACTGACTCTGGAAAGAATTCAGGAGCACTTTAGATCGACAGCGTAGAATTGCTGGAATTTCAGGTCTTGAATATCTCATGAAATAGCCACATCTTCAGTACCTTGGAATTTAGAAAAAGAGGGAATATCGGTCAGCTCCTATTTCTGCAAAATTTTTATTCCAACTTTCTCCTTTCTGTTTTCTCTGTTCCCATTCTATTAATAGTATACCAAATTGTCATCATATTTCCCACCATCCATGCTCCTTACATTTTAGATAAATCTTCTCACTGTTTTCCAAGTGTTTGGAATTGAGTGCCTTGTTCATATCCTTTTCTGAGAATTCCAAACTCCTTCAGCTTAATTTTTATATCTTCTTTTATTATTTTTGAACTAAATAACTTTAATCTAGAATTTTCACAAACAAAATGACAATGAGGTTGCTTTCTAAGAATCCCTCAAACCTCTGATACTGTGTGTAAAATGTGTGAATTTTCCTGGGGTTAGAACGTATGTTGTTGAGTCCTCAAAAGGAAACTCTGTACCACTGAATTTGAGAAGTGCTAGTACTTCCAGATCACTGGGGATATATTACACACAGAACAATTTTGTGAAGTAACAGCATTTAAGATTTCTAGGAATTATGCAGAAAAATTTCCTGAAGGTAATGATCACCAAAAGAGGGACCATGGGATCTCTCCTTTTGTAAAGCATTCATTGTGGAATAACTCCTTATCCCTTGGGAGAGTTTTGTTGTGGAGTGAAAAGTCTGAAGTCTCCAAGTGATTTCCCCCACAACTCCTTCGTTTCTCGCAGGCTTAAAAGAATCTTCTTTTGATTTTAATGAGTCACATTCAAAGCTGTGATCATCATTGACTTGGCACTGGCTATGTGAGTCTCCAGGGGCAAGAGTCTAGGGCTAGGATGGTTTGGGTTCATGGTGATTTTAGCCATGTGTGTGTTCCCATGAGTGTGTGCATGAGAGAGAGGAACAGAAGGAGGGGTAGAGAAAGAGAGAGAGAGAGATCTCTAATGTCAAAATACAACCACTTCAGATCTCTTAAACTGTAAGGGGACAAGAGTGATAAACATAAATAAGTGAAAATATTCAGTGGGGTCAATGGAAGTCAAGAGGAGGGCAGTCTTGGAAGTTTCTTCTCTATTTTCACTGATCTTATTGATTGGACATGAGACCTAATGCTGCCATATCAGAGATTTTTTTATGGATAGCTGAGAATCTGGATTTTTGTCTGAAATTTTCCAAGGTGTATGCACTAACAGCTAATTAAAAACATGTAAAAGAATATAAAAAAATGGAAGAGAATTTTTTCAATTTGATAAAGAATATCTACAAAAAGCCTATAGCTAACATCATAATTAATGGAGAAAAACTAGAAGCTTTTGAATTAAGATCAGGAACAAGGCAAGGATGTCCTCTTTCACCACTCCTTTTCAATTTTGTACTAGAAGTGCTAACTAATAAAATAAAACCAAAAAAAGAGAAATAAAATGTATACAGATTGGAAATAAAGAAATAAAATTGTCTTTGTTGTCAGAAGAGATGGTCACCTCTGTAGAGAATTCAAAAGAATTGAAAAAACAATTCCTAAAAGTAGTAAGTGATAGTAAAGTTGCAGGATACAAGGCTAATTAATATATAAAAGTCAATCACATTTCTATATACCAGCAATGAATAATTAGACACTGAAATTAAAAGTACAATACTGTTACAACAACACTTAATAATAAAAATACTCAGATATAAATCTAGAAAAATATGTGCATAATCTCTATGAGGAAAAACACAAAACTCTGATGAACAAAATCAAAGAAGAATAAATAAGTTGAGAGATATTCCATGCTCGTGAAATGCAAGACTCAATGCTGTCAAGATGTCAGTTCTTGCCGGTCTGATCTACAGATTCAGTACAATCACAATCATAATCCCAGTGAGTTATTTTGTGGATATTGACAAACTGGTTCTCAAGTATATATTGAGATGCAAAAGACCCAGAATTGCCAACATAATATTGAAGAAGAAGAACAAAGTTGAAGACTGACACTACCAGACTTCAAAACTTACTGCAATCAAGACTAGGTGGTGTTGGTAAAAGAATAGACAATAGGTCAATGGAATAGAATAGAAAACTCAGAAATAGCCCCACATATACATAATCAACTAGTTTTGACAAGGAGCAAAAGTAATACAATGGAGCAAAGATAGTCTTTTCAGCAAATTGTACTAGAACATCTGGACCACATGCAAAAAGAAAATGAGTCTAAACAAAGATCTTATAAATTTCACATAATTAACTAAAAATAAGTCATAGATATAACTATAAAATGCAAAACTATGAAATTCCTAGAAGATAATATAGAAGAAAACCTCTAAGACCTGAGTATTGTAATGACTTCTTAGACACAACACCAAAGGTATGATCCATGAAAGAAATAATTGATATGCTGAACTTCACTAAAATTTAAAGCTTCTGCTCTGCTAAAGAGAATATCAAGAGAATGTGAAGACAAGCCATACACTGGGAGAAAACTTTTGTAAAGGATATACTAATAAACGATCATTATCCAAAACATACAAAGAACTCTTAAACTGAACAATAAGAAAACAAATAACCCATTTAAAAATAGATTAAAAACCTTAAGAGACACCTCACCAAAGAAGATATACAGATGGCAAGTAAACATCTGAAAAGATACTCCACATCATGTGTCATCAAGGAAATGCAAAGTACAACAACAGTGAGATACCACTACATATTCGTTAGAATGGCCCCAAATGCTCATAACACTAAATTCTGCTGAAGATGTGGAACAACAGGGACTCTCATTCATTGCTGGTCAGAATGCAACAGGTACAGCCATGTTGGAAGACAGTTTCTTTCAAAACTAAACATCCTCTTACTGTATGATCCAGCAATTGCACTCCTTGGTATTTATCTGAAGAAGCTGAAAGTTATGTTCACACATGTATTTTCATAACAGCTTTATTCATAATTGCCCAAACCGGAAGTAGCCAAGATGTCTTCTAGTAGGTGAATAGATAAATAAAAGATGTTACATACAAACAATGGAATATTACTCAACACACATAAAAAATGAGCTATCAAGCCATCAAAAGACATATAGGAACATTAAATTCCTAATTTAAGGAATTCCACATATTACTAAGTGAAAGAAGAGAACCTGAAAAGTCAGCATACTCGATGATTCCAACTAGATGACATTGTGGAAAAGGAAAAACTCAGTGGTTGTCAGGGTTTAATAAAAGAGATAGAGTTAACCCAGATATAAAACCGTCCACATATAGCCGTCTAATCTTTGACAAACTAGACAAAAACATACACTGGGGAAAGGAATTTAGTGATTTTAACAAGGTACTCTCAATTACCTGGTCATAATGCTGACACTGGGAGAATTTAAATGAAGAGAACCTTCTATATTATATTTGTTTGGTTTATAGATGATTTTGATCTTTTTAATTTATAAAATTTCAGCATGACTTTCAGTTTTACTCTGCTTAAAATGTATAATGTATAATTTTTTCTCTTATTCAAGAGATTTGTTTCTTTCATTTAAGAAACCATGGAATTTTTGAGGATAGCATGATAGATGTATATTTATATATGAAGAAGATAAAAAAGTTTATGAATAGATGAAGAGGGAGAAATTTAAAAAGGCAAGGAAGAAGAAAAAAAGAAGAAGAAGAAAAAAAAAGAAACCAGGAAAATAAAAGAAGCAAGTAGGGAGAGAAACTACGCATGTAATATTTTCAGCCTAATTTTATTATGTTAGGGCAGAGAGTACATCTTTATCTTTTAATTTTATAGTAACCAGCATCATACCTTGCCCATGAAAATGTAGGAAGGAAGGTGGGAAGGCAGGCAGGCATGAGGGCTTATTGACTGGCAGGCTTTGTTATGTCAAGCTTACATACGTTTCTATTTTACTATAATGTACTTTTAATATGCTTTTTAGCTGTCTGTAATGTCATTTATTCATATGAACATTAAATCTTCTTATAAAAATGGGAGCATATTACAAAGCATAAGGATTCTGGTTAAGAATTTATAGTTCCTTATGTCCATTAAGTTAATGTGGTATACAGGGGAAATGACTTAGGAAAAATAAATTTAAAAATTAATATGTACATATCTCTAATATCTTGGCTTCTATTACCATTCTTCAATAAAATAAACTTAGAGATATGACTAATTCTAGGGGTAGGGCAGGAAATATGCATGATGAGCCTGGAGCATACTTTCATTCCAGAAAGGAAGTATTCATAAAACAAAAGGATGCTAATTTGTCAAAGGAACATGGGAGCAAACTAAAAGAGTTGCCCATGGCCAAAGCTTTAACAACTTGAGCAAGATATAGATAATGTACTATTAAATTATAACCCCAACTAAGAAATAAATATCTATCAGTCAAAATTGATATAAATATACCATTGAACAAATGAATAAATGGGAAATAGACAAATTTCCTGTACCATAGAATCCCAAATATTTATGTATACACTGATGCATCAAGGAGGTGAAACATAATATCCTTCCAGTGAGCACATTATAAAAAGAAGGGGAAAATTTAGTGTTCATTGGAGAAACATGGAAAATATTGCCTTTGCCATGTAATCAATGGTAACATAATCAAATAATCATGTTGATAATATGTAACCTCCATAAAATGTGATGAGAATGGCAATCTACCTCTTTGATCTTCCTCTCAAAACTTTGAACTTCCTCTCAATAACTAATCTCTGGTCACAAGAAGAATTTCAGACAGTCCAGTATTGAGAAGCATATTAAAATAGCAGTAATCTTCAGAACTTTCAAGGTCATCAAAAACATGAACGTCAGAAAATGTCATAGTCTAGAGAAGCCCAAGGACACATGACTACTAAATAAGATGTGGATCCTGGATGAAATATACTGGGATAGAAAATGTACATTAGGTACAAAACAAAAAATAAAGCCAAATAAGTAAATTTAAATAAAATAAAATAGGTATTTCGATTAATAATAATGTATCAATATTGATTCATTAGCTGGTATAAATGCATCATTATGTATGGAAGATATTAATAATACAAGTGGATATAGGTTAAAAGGGAGCTCTCTGTATTATCCTTGCAACTTTTCTATAAATCTAAAAGTATTCCAATATCAATTTTTACATCAACAACTCTTATAGTGATTTGTAATACTGTGTTGTCTTTATGCTAAATATATACCTTAAGGAACCTAGATACAGTTTTCCAAATGTTATTCTTTTATAATCGTAATCCTAAAAGTAGCATAGTATGCCTGTGTTTATAATTGCCATTTGTTGTTATAGCTACCCCTTTTAAGCAGGTCATATGGTTTTTTGAGGTTTAATTAGATAATTAGTCATTTTTGGATCTTATGGTGTTTTTAAATAGCTGTTTTCCAAACACATCTTGATAAAGACAATGTGAAAATAGACTATTAAAATATTAAAATTAGTTATCCTTTGTTTATTATTGCAGTATTTAGATTGCTTTGGGCTATCTTGTCTTCTTTGGCAGTCATTCCTATGCTCGATACATAAAACTCTATTAGCTTCACAAGCATCAAAACCTAATTAAGAAAGGAGCAACATAATAAGCCTGATTTTTCTTCATGGGATGAGGAAAACAAAACTAACAAATAAAAAAGAAGCATTTCTATAGGTTTTGGGCAAATAATCTCCTTCAAAACTCCATAGGCACCTAAAGATATGTCTCACATCTATACATCTGTTCATTGCTCTAGAGAACATAAACATTATACATTATTTTTGTGGATAATTTTATAAAAACAATACAAGGGTCAATGAAATGAAAATTCGGTTCTTTGAAAAGATAAAATTTATGCACTACTAGCTAGACTAAGAAAAGAAGATAAAATAACCAAATAAACAAAACGAGAAATGAAAAAAGGAGATATTACAACTGATACCAAAACCCAAAAGATCACCAAAGACTATTATAAACAACTAAACATTGGCAAACTAGAAAATTTAGAGGAAATAGACAAATTCCTGGAAACATATGACCTACCAAAATTGAATCAGGAAGAAATAGTAAACCTGAATAGAATAATAATAGGTAGTGAGATTGAATCAGTAATATTAATAAAAAGTCTTTCAACAATGAAAAGCCCAGGACTAGATGGCTTCACTGTCAAGTTCTACCAAATATATGAAGAGGAACCAACATCAATCCTCCTGAAACTATTCCAAACAATCTATGAGGATGTAGCTCTCCCTAACTCATTCTGTGAGGCCAGCATCACCCTGATACCAAAACCAGACAAGAACACAACAAAAAAACAAGTAAGCAATAAACAAATAAATAAATAAATAAAAACTGCAAGCCATTATACCTGATGAACACAAACACAAAAATCCTCAACAAAATACTAGCAAACTGAATTAAACAACACATGAAAAAGATAATATACTACAATCAGCAGGGATTTATATCAGCGATACAAGGAAGGTTCAATATATTCAAATCAATAAACGTAATACGTCACATCAATAGAATTAAGAACAAAAAGTATATGATCATCTTAATAGATGCAAAAAAGGCAATTGACAAAATTCAACATTCTTTTATGATAAAAACACTCAACTAGACATAAAGGAACATACCTCTAAATAATAAAGGCAATATGCAAAAAATCCACAGCTAACATTACACTGAATGGAGAAAGGTTGAAAGCCTTCCCTCTAAGAACTGGCAAGACATGGTGTTTACATTTACCACTCCTACTGGAGGCACTGGATGCCCTACCAGAGCAATCAGGCAAGAGAAAGAAATAAAAAAACAATCCACAATGGAAAAGAGGGCCTCAAATTGTCCCTGTTTGCTGATGACATGATCTTATATCTAGGAAAACCTAAAGACTCCATTAAAAGACTTACATTTGGTAAATAAATTCAGTAAAGTTGCAGAATCCAAAAATCAATGTATAAAAATCAGTAGCATTTCTGTACACCAATGATGATCAAGCTGAGAAAGAATTCAAGAAAGCAATCCCATTTAAAATAGCTACAAAAGAAATAAAATACCTAAGACTAAATTTAATCAAGGAGGTAAGAGATCACTTCAAGGAAAACTGCAAAACATAGAAGGAAGAAATTGAAGATGACAAAAACAAATGGAAAAACATCCCATGCTCATGGATTAGAAGAATTATTATCATTAAAATGATCATATTGCCCAAAGAAATCTACAGATTAAATGCAATCACTAGCAAAATATCAAGATGATTTCTAACAGACTTTGAAAAAAAATTAAATTTATATGGAACCAAAAAGAGCCTGAATAGTAAAAGCAATTCTGAGTAAAGAGAACGAATCTGAAGGCATCACTTTTCCTGACTTTAAAATACACTACAAGTCTATAGTAAACAAGACAGCATGGTATTGGTATAAAACAAGACAGATAGGCTAATGAAACAGAATAGAGAACCGAGAAATAAAGCTATTTATTTACAGACAACTGATCTTCCACAAAGCTGATAAGAAATTACAGTGGGAAAAAGACACCCTCTTCAATAAATGGTGTTGGGATAATTGGATAGCTACATGCAGAAGAATGAAACTGGACCACTATCTTTCACCATATATCAAAATCATCTCAAAGTGGATTAAGGACTTAAATGTAAGACTCCAAAACTATAACACTACTACAAGAAAACTTGAGTAAAACTCTCCTGGACATTGGTCTAGGTGAACAATTTTTGACTAATATTTGAAAACCATGGATAACAAAAATGAAAATAGACAAATGAGACGTAGTTAAAAAAAAAAAAACTTTGGTACAGTAAAAGAAATAATCAACAGAATGAAGAGACAACCTGTTGAGTGGGAGAAAATATTTACAAACTGTGTATCCAACAGAGAACAAATATCCAGAATATACAGGGAACTCACACAACTCAATGGGAAAAAAACACAAATACTCCCATTAAAAAGCAGGCGAAAGGTTTTTATTTATTTATTTATTTATTTATTGCTTACTTGTTTGTTGTGTTCTTGTTTGGTTTTGGTATCAGGGTGATGCTGGCCTCACAGAATGAGTTAGGGAGACGACATCCTCATAGATTGTTTGGAGTAGTTTCAGGAGGATTGATGTTGGTTTCTCTTCATATATTTGGTAGAACTTGACAGTGAAGCCATCCAGTCCTGGGCTCTTCATTGTTGAAAGACTTTTTATTAATATTACTGATTCAATCTCGCTACTCATTATAGCCATTTTTCAAAAGAAGACACACAAATGGCCAACAGGTATATAAAAAATGTTCAACATTACTAATCATTAGAGAAATACAAATAAAAACTTCAATGATACAAGTAGAATTACCATTTGATCCAGCAATCTCATTACTGGGCATCTACCCAAAAGAACAAAAGACAATCTATAAAAAAGACACCTGCATCCGAACGTTTATAGTAGCACAATTCACAATTGCAAAGATGTGGAAACAACCCAAGTGTCCATCAATACATGAGTGGATAAATAAAATATGGTGTGTGTATACCATGGAGTACTATTCAGCTTTAAGAAACAATGGTGATATAGCACCTCTTGTATTCTTCTGGATAGAGCTGGAACCCATTCTACTAAGTGAAGTATCCCAAGAATGGAAAAACAAGCGCCACATGTACTCACCATCAAATTGATATTAACTGATCAGCACATAAATGCACATATAGGAATAACATTTATTGGATGTCGGGCAGGGGGAGGGAAAGGGAGGAGGAAGAGACAGGTACACACAAAGAGTGCCATGCGCACTATCTGGGGGATGGACATGCTTGAAGCTCGGACTGGGGGGCGGTAAGGGCAACATACGTAACCTAAACATCTGTACCCCCATAATATGCTAAAATAAAAAAAAACTGCAATGAGATATCATTTTATCTTCAGCAAAATGACTATTATTAAAAACACAAAAAATAATAGATATTGGTAAAGTTGAGGAGAAAAAGAACTTTTATACACTCTTAGTGGAAATATAATCTAGTTCAGCCACTATGGAAAATAGTAAGGAAATTTCTCAAAAAGCTAAATATAGAACTATCTTTCAATCTAGCAATCTAACTACTGGATATCTACCCAAAGGAAAAGAAATCAATATATCAAAGAGATACCTGCACTGGCATGTTTATTGCAGCTCTATTTATAAAAACATATACATGGAATCAACCTAAGAGTCCATCAACAGAGGAATATATAAAGAAAATGTATATATACAGAGCAACATATCATGTAGCTATAAAAAAATAATGAAATCATGTCATCTGCAGAAATATGGATGGAACTAGAGGTCATTATCTTAAGTGAAATAAGCCAGGTATAAAAAGAAAAATATTTCATGTTTAGACTTATATGTGGGAACTAAAACGTTTGAACACAAGGAGCTAGACAGTGGAAAGATAGATGACAGAGAATGAGAAGGGTGAGTGTGAGGAAGCAGAGAGGATAAAAAGAAGTGGGTTAAAGGGTACGAAACTACAGTAAGATAGAAAAATAAATTAAATGTTTGATACCAGAGTAGGATATGACTACATTTAACAAAAATATATTCCACTCAGGTACCTACCCAGATACAATGACTTGATCACTATGCATTATATACATGTAACAAAATTTCTCATGTACTCTATAAATTTGTATAAAAAACAAACAAGGAATGTAAAAAATTAAAAAATAAAAACAGCTTTATACAATAAGCTGCATATATTTAAAGTGTACAATTGAATATGTTTTGATGTGTGTGTGAAACCATCACATCAGTCAAGATAATGAACACACGTTCATCATATGAAAAGAATCCCTACCACTCATCCTTTCCTGTACAGTCCTATCTCTAAGAAAACAACCACTGATTTTCTTTCTGTCACTGCAGATTAGTCTACACTATATATAATTTTATGGAAATTGAATAATATAGTATATTACCTATTTTGATTTGGCTTTTTAAAACAGCTTTATTAGTCTCAGATTCATTCATTTTGTTATGTGTATTAATAGTTCATCTCTATTATTGAGTAGTATTTCATTGCATAGCTATACCAAATTTGTTTGCACATTCATCTGTTGATGGATATTTGTGTTGTCTCCAATTTTTAGCTATTGTAAATAAGTTGATATAAACATTCATTTATGTCTTCATATGAATATAAATTTCTTTTTCTCATGGGTAAAATGATGGCTGGATTATAGAGTAGGCATATGTTTAACTTTTAAGAAAATGCCCAACTGTTTTATAAAGTGATTATCTCTTTCATTCTTAACAGTAGTATTTATTAAAAAATAAAGTATGTAGGTTATATAAAACCATAAGTAATAATTAAAATATATATATTAATTATAAAAAGTTGGTAGGCCATATTTCTGCCTATTTAATAAACCCTCAAAATTGATCTTTTTAAAGGAAATTTTTTGATTTCTTATTATAAATTCTTAACAACAAAATTTTCTAGTAGTAATACAATAGGTGCAAGTAGCCAAATTAACTTTTCAAAACTCAGAGAGTTACTGGATGAGTAGAAAATTTAGGGCATGGGTGGTCAGAGTTAATTGTATTATATATTCAGCTATTTGTCAATTACACTAAGAGAAGAGCAAAGCATCTGCATTTCTGAGAGCCATAAAAGTACCTCTGGGATTGAAACTCACTTCTATATGTAATATTTCTCAAATGACCACACTATTACTTGATTGTTTCAACAGGATTATATGATATAGCAATTACTAGATATTTCTAACACCAAAAAAGATAAATATGTAGTTGTTTCTCTTTCATTAAATTACCTTAAGGTAAGTGTAAGAGAGGAATAATATAAAGTTTCTAAGAAACTAGACCTAGTTCCCTCTCATATGACCTCCCTAAATTACTAAAAACTTAGATATTTTCATACCATGTTATGATTGATTGTAAGTGTATTTATAGCAAAAGAAGTTTCAATTTTGACCTCAACATTTATATATTATTATAGTTTTGATATTTTAATCTAAACTTTGTTTTTTATAATTTGAGCAGTAATGAAATTTTCAGAAGGATTAGGGGTCTGAGAATCTGAACTTAGCACTGATGTGGTGAAACTCCATTAGCACGTAGCTATAAAAGCACCTGGAGTATTACTCTAATGACTAGTACAATTTAGCTTAAACTATTGATGGAATAAAATTTTTTAAAAGTCAAAATAACAATTTAAACATTAACCTGCTATCATTTGAATTGAAATTGCATCTGTTTTCTGTTTGACAAAATGTTTGCAACACAGTCTTATTTTATAGCATTGTGTTTATTTCTATTCTTTTGGTAGATAGTATTTTTAATAACTTGATGAAATAGAGTGGTATGTGCAAAGTTCTAGTAATATTTTCCTGAATCAAAGGTGTCTATTTTTGCTCCTGTTAATTATTTTCATAAGCAATTGGATGAAAAATGAAAATAAATGGAAATACAAAATTATAACATATAGTGTTTACTATTAATAATTATTCATTTGTGAAAGGCAGAATGTGTAATAGTAGGCATTTGGGGAAGTGAACTATCCATCAGGAAGATAAACTTTAAAAGTAGGAAACTTTTAAGTAAGAAAAAGTGGTAGTATTCTATTGTCTAATATTCTAAAAAAAAATTCTAACTTCCAAGGCACATGTATCATTTAATCATTCTATAATGCAGGTGTCTCTTTGCTGAGAAAGTCTTGACCATGCAGAAACATAAAAATATTCAGACTGTTATCTCCTACACCGTAGATAGGGGGAATTTAAGAAGAACATAACAGTCTCCATAAATTAAGGAAAAAAAAAAAAGAGTTAAATTCAGGTAATATGAGGCACCTTGAATTTGCAGCGCAAATATCCAGATAGGTGGGAGCTACATGGAGAAAAAAATCAGTCTTCATCAGGATGTCCTTGACCCACTGATGAATACTATGAAATACATGCATATAGAACACTCTGTAAAAGCAAGAAGGAATAATCAAGAAACTGTATACCAAAGCTCATGAAAGGCTAGGAGACATTTGAGTAATGACCAGCTAAAGTGAAGAGTCCTTGTTAAAAATATGAGATATTTCATAGAAACTACAGAATGGGTAAACCGTAACAGAAAGTCTAAAACAGACAAGTATAAAAGTTACTCCATAACTCAAACAAAATAGCCTGTAATCTACCAGAGGGTAAAATAATTTTATTCATAATAACAAAGTCAAGAAAAATAACATAGTTCTTGTCTTGTCAAGCCAGAAGCCAATGAAAAGCTGTCTTCAAATTAATTTTAGAAATTATCAGCACAGAATTCTATGCCAAGTAAAAGTATCCTTTAAAAATGAAGGTGAAAAGGATATGTTTTCAGGTTTAAAAAAAGGAAAGAAATATGTCAGCAACAGATCTGAACTATAAAAATGTTGAAAAATTTCTGTAGGCTGAAAGAAAACGATAACAAATGCAAATGTGGATTGGCACAAAGAATGAAGAGTGCTAAAAATGATAAATATATGTTAAAGATATTTTCACTTGGTGTACAATTTTATGTTGAGAGTTTCTCTAATTTAAAGATTTCTGTTCTTTGGCTTCTGTCTTGGCAAGACAAAAATGTGTCCTGTTATAGTCAAGAAAGTTTTACCTCAGCAATGTAACATTGATTCAACATTAGGAAATTAATCAATGTAATTAAACATCTTAATATAAAAATGATGAAAAAGTCACATAACCATTGCTATCAAAGTGGAAAAATATTTGACCAAATTTGGCCATGATTTAAGGTAAAGAATCTCAGCAAACTAGTTACAGAAGGCAACTTCCTTGATCTGATAAATGCCACCTACAAACAGGTAAAAACACTCCCATATGGTTAATACCATACTGAAGGAGCAAGATTTAAAAATCCCTTCATCCCATAAAAAAGAGATACATCAGGAATAAATAAGAATGCCCATGTTCACCACTTCTATTCACTATTTTATTGGAGGCACTAGTAAGTGTAATAAAAAAGAAAAAGAAAATTCATATACTTTAGAAAGGAGGAAATACAGCTATCTTTATATTCAGAGAATATGATTATTTGGAAAATTCTAGGAAATCCACAAGAAGCCTATTAGGAATAAAAGCATTTTCAAAAATTGTGAGCATAATTTTAATACACATAAACAAATTAAATCCCTGTATACTTATATTTGTAAATTAAAAGAATAAGATCATTTTAATACTTTCCAAAATATGAAGCACATGGAGATACATTTTTAAATATGTACATAACTTGAAATCTATGAGAATATACATATAGATCTATATAAAATATCAGATTCTAGAAATAGAGCCATCCATATATGGTCAATTGAATTTTTTACTAAGTGCCAAGGTCATTAAATGTAGAAAGCCTACAGTTTTCAAAAAATTGTGCTGAAATAATTGGATATTCATATGAATATCCTTTCCTAATCAGAATTCCTAATCAGAATAATCCTTTAAACTTGTTTTAGACACAAAAACACCATGAATAATATAACTAAACATTAAAATTAAAACCACAAAATTTAAGAAAAGATGGGAGAAAATCTTTATAGATAAAGATTTCTTAGGGAGCAGAAAGTGTTAAACATAAAAAAAAATGGCACTAATTATACAGTTTTGCTTTTCTGAAAATACTTTAGTATCCATTAAGCATTCCCTATTTATACTGCACTCCCCACTACTCTTCCCAGCTTTATTTAATCATCATTCTACTCTCTATCTTCACAAGTTTATTTTTTTCTTTTAGCTCCCACATATGAGTGAGAACATGTGATATTTGTGTTTCTGTGCCTGGCTTCTTTCACTTAACATAATGTCTTCCAGTTTCATCCATGTTGTTGCAAAGGACAGGATTTCATTCTTCTTATGACTGAATAATATTCCATTGTGTACATATACCACATTTTTCTTTATCCGTTCATCTGTTGATGGACACTTAGGTTGATTCCAACTATTGTGAATAGTGTTGCAACAAACACGGAAGTGTAGTTAATATACTGACTTCCTTTCTTTTGGTTATGTACCCAGCAGTGAGATTATTGAATTATACGGTAGCTCTATTTTTAGTTTTTTGAAAAACCTCCGTACTGTTTTCATAGTGTGGCTATATTAATTCACCTTTCCATCAACAGTGTGTAAGGGTTCCTCTTTCTCTACATCCTTGCCCGCATCCATTATTTCCTTCCTTTTTGATAAAAGCTATTTTAACTGAGGTTAGATGAAGGTTAATGTGTACAAAAATACAGTTAGAAGGAAAAAGGTCTAGTGTTCGGTAGCACAATAAGATGATTACAGTTAACCATAATTTATTGTATATTTCAAAATAACTAAAAGAGTAGAATTGAATGTTCCTAACACGAGGAAATGTTAAATACTTGAGGTGAAGGATATTACAATTACCCTAATTTGATCCTTACATATTATATGCTTGTATCAAAATATCACATGCACCCTTGTACATATGTATATTATGTATCTATAATACATTTTTTAAAAGAAAAATTTAAAAGACACTTTAGACTAATGAAAAAAGCAAGTGATAGGCTGAGAGAATACATTCATAAAATATATAAAGAACTCCAGAAATACAATAAAAAATATAGGCAATATTTTTTGAACACGCCTGTCCTTGTTTTCTTCCCTTGGGGACCTAACAATCAAAAAATTGCTATTAGGAACATGGCAGGTTACTATTGGCAGGCAGGTGGAGGGTGAAGGGAGAACTATGGATAATTTAATGCTAGCAATTAAATGCTCTGGCATTACTTACATCAATTTTACTTACAACTCATTGACCAGAATTGGCCGTGTGGCCACATCAAAACAACAAGGAGCTAGAAAATATGATCCTACCATGTGGTTGGTAGTGGGGGAATACTTGGCAAATGGTAACCACATTGATCAAGGCATCAAGCTAGGTGTTTCTTAATAAATCGTTCTATTAAGTTATATGGCTCAATGAATTTTAATAATATATTCTAGGATTAATACTCATAATATGCTCTCACCTGAAAGGTTTTGGAAGATGTCTCAGGTTACGGGTTTTGGCCAAATTCTAAGTGGTCAATGTAGTTGAATTTATATTATCAACAGTATGTTCTTTGCAGAAGTTCAGGATGAAACTCTAGCCGATTCAACTCAGGAAGCTAAGCGGGCAAAATATGTTTAAAAATATTGTCAGAAGTTAGTCCCACACACGTTTCCATGTCTTTAACAGAAGTGGATGAACTCTCATTCTCTGGCCTGCTCTCCGTGGCCTTTACTCTGCAGGCTCACCTGTTCACTGTAATTTGAATGAATATTGCTTTTTATCCTACCAAGCCTTTGTACTTAGTAATTTCTTTCTTTTAGACATTCTTATCCACTCTCACTGTCTGAGAAGCTTTTCCTCCTAATAGTTGCTTCTAGATCATTTCTCATATTCTGCTTTTCCTACTCCTCAGTTAACTCTACTTTTTCCTTCCTCTGTGTTGTCAGATTCTTTGTGTACAACTAGTGCATAGTACATCACTCATTGTATTAAAACTGTATTATGTACTTATACCCTTTCTTGATAGTATAATAGTTGCCCAAAACTCTTCACTGTTTTACAATATTCAAATTCATTTTATCTGTAGTTCGTCTACACCAAGCATGATATTTCTTTAAAAATATTTGTTCAATCAATAAATTAGAAATGACTGCAGAGATGAATGAACACATATCAGTTGAAAAACATTTTCCATATTAAGGAAAAATCATATAGCAAAAAATCCCAATACTAATTAAAAGCCACGTCTTAATAACTTTGTTTTTATATGTTTAGCAGTTTAACTTTAGACAAGACCAAGCTTATTCTTACATGAAGTTATATTTAGAAACTCCATAGATGAACTGTAATAAGAAATTTCCCTATTTCAGTGGAAAAAGCATAAATAAGAAAATTGAGAAAAAGGAAAATAATAATATAGAAAAAACACAAATTAAGATCTTTCTACCAAAAATGCAAAATGATTCTGTTATCAAAAAATTTCTATAAGTGAGAATGGACAATAAGTTCCACTATTCTAATTTTCAGGTCAATTCAGAGCTTTTCCTGGGAAGAGTTTTAGAAATCTTCTGGGCTAAGGTATAAAGAATGTATACTGAGTGTAAAAAGAGTAAAAGAAAACATTTCATGCTATATAAATATATAGTAGTTAAAGCCCCAAAGAGATTTTAAAAGCATTAACAAATGGTACAAATAGTGTTTGGGAAATCCTGCCAAATACAAGGTAAATAATAAATAGGAATTCCTTTAGGCCAAAAAAAGATATCCTAAATTGTGTCCTTCCAAGCTGTTTGCAAACACATTTAGAAATGCCTCAAAGAGCAACCTTTCAAAAGTAATTTGCAGACAGAAAATGTAATATCTGACATAAATTATTCCCATCTAGGTGGTTGCTTACCTTGACAACAAGCTATCATTCTTGGAGCACAGGATTTCATATGATATGAAAAGAGATATCAAAGTACTATTTATATATAATAAGTTGCTATTGTTGCAGTTATTAATATATTTTGATAGAAATTGTGGGCAACATAAAGTGTTAAAACTTAAAATCTCCTACTCCTGACAGCTGCTAAGCTTTGCTAGTAAAAATTAATTTTCTGCATAAATGCTGAAATGTGGAATATACTTCTCTTTTTGGGAAAAAAGGAACATGGAAACTAGAAAATAATTTTTCTGCTGAATTTCATATTTAAGATATTATGTTTTTGCTGTATTATACTACAACAAATTTCCAGGTAATCTTTTAAAAGTATCTACTCTTAAATTTATTAATACCACAGGATTTTCTTTGCTTCTCTATTCATCTGTCAGAGTAAAAGATTCTCTCTCCTTATAAGCTAATGATTAATCTTGTCCAGGTGTTGGAGATTATTGAAATGTTTCCATCCTTAATACTCTAGGTTTACATAATGGTTTAGCATTCCATTGTGCTTATCAGTCAATTCTATGTTCCCCAAATTAATAAAAGAATTAATAAAGTTTTCTTTAATAATTTATTATGGTCAGGAATTTTATGATTTGGATCATTAAAAATTCTAATTTGTTAAAAAAATAACTAAATAAAGCCCCAAATACTTCCTCTTAACTTAGTTTATCAAATAAGGCAGGCAGAATTCACAAATAATTCACAAGTGCTAACTAACCTTTGGAGACCTAGCCTCTGCCCAACCATATACAGTGCTTGTTGAAATTTTCATTTCACTCTGAAACATACCTTGGAACTGCTCTTTCTTTTTAACTTCAGGAAAAAAGAAAAATTTTGACACACCAAGTCCAGCAGGTAAAGTTTTACTCAGTGTTCTGCTTGACCCAGGTGTTCCCCCAAGTTATGCCTTTGACTCTCATACCTACTCATTGCTTTGCCATAAATTGGGCACATATGCTGGAATGAATAAATGAAGTGTAATGGAGTTATTACACTGAGAAAAATACTGGGAGAATACAATTCCTGGAGCATGGATATTCATGAATTTTTCTTAGTAGTCAAGAACTGGAACTCTGTGTACACTCCTAGGTTAGCAGTTAGAACTTTAAAAACAAAAAAATTATACTCATAGAAAAAGGTTCTGATGTTTTTAAGTCTCTATATCCTTCCAATAATTCTGTGCAGTAGGGATTGCTTGTCACTTCCCAGTCCTGAAAGATAAGGGAGGAAGAAACTTGTATGGGGTGTCCATCAAATTTTACATTATCAATAATGTGCTTAGAGTATTTTATACCACAAAGCAGATACTCAAGAAAAATAATCAGGCATTAGAATTATTGTAAGCTTTCTATGGAAGGTAAATAGTATGCTCGCTCTTCGTAATGTGTTTGATAAAAGTTGCTAACCATCTCTACTTGTTTATATGCCACTGGTTAATTGAACTATGGCAAGGCATCTTAATATAAAATTGGAACATTTTAAGTAGTTACAACACATTCAATCAAATAATTGATCTAAAGCTGACTTTGTTTCTACCAGTTTTATTTAAGGTAAGGGTAATATCAAGGAAACTAGCATTCCCAACTGATTCCTTTTTTGCCTCTTCTACTGTACTTTCAAACATTACTGAAAGCTCTGATCAGAGTACACATGATCAGACATTTGACAGATGCTTGCCTTTTCCAAGGTGAATCACTTTTATTAAACCATATTGTGAATGGCATTTTATTCTCAAAGCATGGCATTTTGGAGGTCAAAATAGTACTTCTCCTATTAAAAATAATATTAGAAAGTGACTCTTACCAAATAATAAACACCTGCCATTGTACATATAGAAAAAGAAAGTGAAATACTTTTCATGTCAAAGATTCCATTCTCTTTTTCTGCTTTATGATCAAAACCACTGAGAACCTACATGTCCGATAAATGGAATAATACTTCATTGTCATGCTTCAGATTACAAATCTTACATCACTGTACTTCATACCATCCCAAGTAGTTGCTGACACATCATTAGTTTTTCTTGTCTAAGGAACATTGGAGAAGTTTTTATAATTAATTGGAGGAATTTTTATAATGAATTGCAGGCATATTTTGAAAGTATATTATTATTGAATAAAACTAAAATCATAAGCTTAGATTAAGTAAAAGAAACACAAATACAACATTAAAATGATAAAACAAAAACAACAGAATTTAAGTAGGTCATTGAGCCTGAAAATATCATGATTTTATAGTAATTTATTTGGTATCATATAAGTAACAATTATTAATTTTAGGAAGATTTTTCTATATAACAGAAAAATACATCTGCATACAAAAGCAACAGTAATAAATTTTACATAAAAATCATTGTCTTTCCCACATTCATACATACACAAACCATTATTTTCATATATATTTAATTCTCTAAACCAGGTTTGGTAAATTGTATGGTGGGGAGTGGGAAAGAAGGGAAGAAAATATATGGGAAATGAGTAAATATAGATTTTTTGCTTTCTTTAGAATGGATTCACTAACAAGGGAAAAAAATCAGTCTCAGAAATAACACCTGTTACTCGGCAAACTTGTTAGCAGACATGCACATTTTAGTTGTCATGTTCATGAACTAGTTCCAGAAACATTTACTGAGCATACATTATGCATAGGTTACTCTTCTTGACTCTGGCAACATACATGGATAAATCATAGTTCTTGGTCTAATCAAGTGTTCATGATCTAATGAGAAAGACAGATTTGCAACCATTTAACTATGTGAAAATATGCTATAATGAGAATATAAAAGCATACTTGGGGTACTTCTGGAAAATGAAAGGAGATTCATTATCCCTTCTCTATGTGGAAGAAGGGAAGAGAACCTCATTAAGCATTGTTATCTCATGGAGGCAATACATTAAGTTGAGTTTTTAAGGAAGACTAATTTGCTAGACAAAGAATCTGATAAGATCCATTTAGATGGAGAGAAAGCTTATCCAAAGATAGAGAGGTACAACTCATTACACTGTAGCATGGAATGATAAATGATAGACGATGAATCTAAAGTAAGCCGGGACAGAACCAAAGTCCTTTACCTAGAATGTGAGAAATCCTGAGCATTAGTCATCTGCAGTGGTGAGTCTTTAATTTGGAGAGTAGCATGGTATGCAAAATCTATAGTTGAAAGAGAAAACAGCTTGGTAGATATGGTAACTGTAAGAAGAAAAGAGTTTATAGGGATATAGAGATAAACATAGGACTTGGTAAATGTTATTTACAGATGTTATTCCTGTATTTTATAAACCTCCAACTCAGAGTTATGAAGATGAGATTTCCATTTGAGATTCACAGAACTTACTTGAGGCCATGACTAAAGTGAACTCCAACTCTTTCAGTCTTCCTAAGAAACCATTTTTATTCTCTTTTAATCAGTAAGAAGCAAAGTTTAACTCTAACATATCAACTAACTTCTCTCTCAAGAGAAATGCATAGCCATATACAGAACTGTGTATAGAACTGTATATGGAAGCTGTATATAGAAACTGTATGTGCAAATTTGTTCTCCTATCCTTATCTGCATTGCCACCTCTCCCCAATCTAAACCATCCTTTCCTACAGTGAAGTAACTTCCCTGCTTTCTCTGCTGCTTGAGTCTTCTTTCGAAACTGAATCTTCCTATAGTGACCAATACCCAATTAAAATTATATATGACCAAATTACTCCACTGATTAAATATATTATAGAATTCTGCTTAAATTGAATAAAATCTTGTTTCCCTTCAATGAACTGTTATGATTATTTATAGGCTCCAAACACATAATTGCTGACTACATTTAAGCTTCCCTGCTTCTGATCATTTCTAGAACACTTCAAACTTTTTTCCACTTCTGCCTAGAAGGATATTTTTAAAAGTGGACTCTTGATGCAAATGTGTCTTGTTCAGATAAACAAAGCCCAAAATAAAGCCTATATTTTTTAGTATATACAATATCCTTTATCTCAGTGATATTTTCCCCACAATATGATTCAGTAATCATTCACAATGAAACTTATTTTACTTTAAGTTATTCTCTAAAGTATACTTCTAAATTTTAAATAAGTTTCTCAAGGAACTTTAGAGGTAAAATCTTGAAAGAAACATAACATTCTACACATCTGCCGATCAACAATATTTTAGTCTTTCACTAAAATAAAATTGTCTAATTTATTCTACTATGAATTTTGGATTTGAGTTTGAGCAAAAGGTAATCATTTTCCATACAAGACAAAGCCCATGGAAAATGAATAAGTTGCTTTCTCTATTTTTTTCTTATTACATGTTTTCAGAAATGGTTTCAAGGTTTTTGAGACCGTATAAGCAGTTGTGGGCAAACTTCTGGAATTGGTTTAATTGTAACAAAAGATGTTTGTTTAAAAGCACAATGTTTTTAAAAAAGACTATTCATACTCATAAATATATTTCTTTAAGAAAAAGATACATAATAGTAATAAATTATTAGATTTACTTACTTTCTAAATTGCTTAACCTCCTCAGGAATGATATACATATTCAAAGTTTATCCAGAACTGGATCCTGAGTAGGATATATTATTATTCCATTCCAAGTATTTATTATGAATATGACAGTATTTTTATTTATTATTTTAGCTATTATTTGTTGTTGATATAATAGTAGAATATCTTGTTTTTATTGAACAGTGTAAATTTGTGAAAAAAATAAAAAGAGGCTAACCACCATAGCATAAATGTTATGGAGTTGAACTGAGAAGGTATGCTGTTGAAATTAATGTAGGTAATGTAAATATTAAACAGGTTGGTGGAGAGAGACATAAGTAGATAAATCTATTTGCATAAAATGAGAGATATTAAATATAAGTTTTACATATTTAAGTGTTCATATTTGAGTGAAATAATTGGATTAAATATGACTTAATTCACAATTCTTACACACATCAGGATAAACTAAAACAAATAATAGAAGGAGCCAGGATTCTATTTAAACAGGTAGTCTTTGGAGTCAGTTAGGCCTGGTTTGAAATTCTTTTTTGAGCCTTATTTGCTGTATGACCTTGGGAAAACTATTTATCATCTCTAAGATTTGGTTTAGTCATCTGAAAAATGGAGAAAACAATTCTACTTCACCAGATGGTCTTAAAGATTAATGATGCAAGTGCATGTAAAATGATTCATATATTTGGTGAAATATATACTAAACTCTCAATAAATGGTAGACATTACATTGTTGTGAATAAATCAAGATCATGCCTTTTAGTGAATCTTCTTAAGGTAGATATGATATTGTGCCCTACAGAACAAAAAAAAGTTTCACAAAGCTGTGGTTTCACCAGTGTTACATTTCTCTAAGTCCTGTAAAGGCTATAAAATGCAATGTAAAAGATTCATTTATTCCAACTTATTCCCACTGCAAGGAATATACATTTCCACATAAATTAGAGAATAAGAAATAACTTATAAAAACATAACCAAAGGTATCTGTAACTAAACATATCAGCTCTCAAGCACTTTTCCTCCTACTGTATGTAATATGTATATACATATATATAATACCATATGTATTAATAAAATATATCTAACCTAGAAGAAAATCCAGCCATAATACAATTGTGAGCAAAGTCATGCACTGATGGCAAAGAAAGATGGAAGTGTGGTGTGAAGATTAAGAAGGAGGGATTTAACAATAAGAAACACGATTTATTGTGTAAAATCATTAAAGGACAAAATGTGAAGGTAATATTGCTACTCGTCAAAAAATAAAATATGCACCATATGTGCATTTTGTTTTAGTAAATTGAATCACTAAATTGAATCAAAATATATGGTAATTTTTACAGCATTTGATAGCTATAAAAGCATGAAATAATTTCACATGTGATGGGTCTGGATAGGTGGGTAGGGAACCTATGGCCTCGGGGCCACATGTGGCCTTCTGTATCCCTGAGTGCAACCTTTTGACAGAATCCAAACTTTACATAACAAATCACTTTATTAAAAGGATTTGTTCTGTAAAATTTGGATTCAGTCCAGGGGCCGCACTTGGGGATCTGGAGGGCCACATATGGCCTTGAGGCTGCAGGTTCCCCACTCTTTGTAAATGTTAAGAACAAAGGAACAACATTCAAAACATTATGTGTAGCAGTCAACTAAAATTTTTGTATTTTACTGAATTTTGGGGAAAATCTATGTGAAGATGATATTAGGAAAGGTATTTTTCTTTTTAAACTCACCATTAATGTTTCCAACAATATTGTTTACAATGAATTCAATTCAAAGAAAAAAATCATCAAAAAATGTATAGACTATTAAACTATGCATGTCTTTCTCTCTAATTTTCAGAAAATATTTTAATTAATTTTTTAAAACCAAAAGACCAGCACAAGCGATGAGTCTATCAAACACTCTTGCATTCTCTTTTATGAAAGAGATTATAATCTTTAATAATTCTGAACTTTATAAGAACATAGACTATATAGCTTAATGATAAAGAGGTACATTCTGGAATGAGACTTTCTGTGATATGTACTGATTACCACTTACTACGTGATCTTGGACAAGTTGATTAACTCATTTGTAAAATAAGACCCTGAATAGAACTTACCTCACAGACTTAGTAAGAGAATGAAAGGCTTAATGTATGCAAAATATTTAGTATCTTAATCATAGAAAGTGAAAGAAATATTAGCCATTTCTTTAAGTGTTTTTATTATATTGGTAATATAATTTTAAAAAGTGCTTTAGACCCATTTCAGCAGAAACATGGATCTCCAAATCAGTATCAATATGAGGACAGAGAAATAATGCATCTAGTTAAGGGAATGCATTTACAGACAATGACATTCATACTTGTAGAGATTCAATATTTTAGTTTTAATACTTAAAGTCCTTAGATTGCAGTGATTAAAAATTGATTTTTGTTTGGAAGGATGTCCTGATCTCCACCTGCATATAGATAATTAGCCAAGTGAACTAAAGGAATGTATTTTGCTCAAGAGCTTGTAGATTGAGTTACTTTCTTTTGCCCACTAAACTAAGCTCAGTTAAGCTTAATGAGCCAACAAATCTGCCAGAAATCTCTGAAACTGTAAATGTCTTCAAAAATTAATTACTATTAGATTGTTTAAATGTTGTCATTGTCATTCTAACACTTGTGAAATACAAAAGGTGATATTGTTTCTAATTACCATAATTAGCTACAGGTCATCTTACATTACAATGAGATTACTCTGTTTAGGGTGAAAACGATTTACCTGGAAAGATGCAGGACACTGAACAGTGAATGCAATGCCTCTTGACTATTTTTCCAAATATTTGAATTTTTACTATAATAAATATTAAGAATAAATTATTATAAAAACTCCAACGAATATATTCTATATTTTTGAAAGTCAAAATTCCATTATCCTTAGAACAATTGATATATAGATGTGCCACACATTACAGAGCTCCAAAAAGTAGTCAATTTTGCTTTCATTTTATTTGTTTTGACCAAGTTGTTCTGTTCTTAATATTCCCTTCAGCTTATCTAAATTTTAGACAGGTTTCTTCCTGACTACAGGCCTCCAATCTCCGCTTTCTTAGAGTATTTATTTTAAAAAATGTTCAATTATAAATTTTTGCTCTGCCTCTTTGAGATGTAAATCTTCTGCCAGCTTCTTGCCAGTTTTACATCCCAGAAAAGTCTGTCTCAAAAACCTGGAGACATCTTTTTGAAATATAAACATCAAGAAAAATATTGCCCTATCTCCCAGTCTCTATAGTAGGGCAGGTGCCTAATTTTGATAAACAAGAAGTAGCAAACACAAATGGCCTAATCACATTGACCATCTTCTCCCTTACATCCTGCAATAATTTTCTACTAGTTTATTCCAGCAGTTGAAAACTCTCCTGCCTTTTGTTTCAATAGAGTGGAGTTCAATCTCTCTCCCCTGTTAAAATAGTCTGGAATAAAGTCTTCCTTGCCTATCTAACTTGTCCAGTGAAATTTTTCTTTGACAGTGGGTTTGAATATTTATTTAGAGTAGCATTTAATTGATATCAAGAATAATCAAATCCCAATATAATGAACTGAAAGGATGATATCTTCATTGTTTCACAATTTTTTGATAAAGGTTATAAAAGATATCAATCAAATCAAATTTTTAAAAGGTATGTATGCAGCTTATGGTTTTCTCTTTGTATAAACTTTCTTCCATGATTCAAATGAGAAATTTCATGCTTTAGTACATTCTCAATTAATTCAATATAGAATAATTTAATGATTATTTGGAAAACTAGAACTATCAGGAAAGGCTCTAATATTTGAAGATTATGTGCTTTATTCTAATTAGACTTCCAACAACTTTCTGTTATTTTCACATAAGACTATTTGGTATAGAGAAACAAGAAAGAACATTTTTAGAGCAAAGAGGTCGCATGCACACATAGGAAATAGAAACCCATACCTATTCCATTCCATTTTTGTAAATTGGTTTCTTATGCATTAGCTGTCATTAGGAGAGAAAATATGCACACGGTTTTATTTTAGTCAGAGTCCATTCAGAAATATAGTCTGTGGAAAATGATATATGCTTAAAAAAGATGGAAAACTAAAGAGCAATTTAGGATAATTGACATCTCATTGTCTTTGAAAGGCATCTTTTCTGAAGAGTTAAGGGGCACAACACCTTGAAATTTTTACTTGGCAAAAAGCCAAGATCTACATAAGAAATGTGAAACACGTTGCTAAATTTCTAAATATTGCTAATTATCTTGAATGATTGCAAGAGGGAAAAAACAGTTGGAGCCTCTTTTAGAGAGCAGCCAGTTTAGAGAATAGCCTAAAGAAATGTTCCATAGCAATTTGGGACAGGGCAGTCAACATATTAATCTTAGCTTCCTGGTATCGACTTTGTTCACTGTAGATTTATACCATATTTAGCATAATTTCTCATATATGTTTCATGGATGCTGTTACCTACATATAAAAGAAGAGTTCTTTTTCACATTAATCTCTTGCATAGACATTAAAAAATAAAACTAATGGGGAATTAAGCTTTAATAAGCATTAGTAAGATGGAATAGTATCATCAATTAGTTTTAATATTTGAGTAAAGCAGGAACTCAGTGGCATGATTTATGGGTTTCACAGACCCTCAGTGACCAGACATAGCTTTCTCCACTATACTACCATCTTGCTGTTCTTACTCATATCTACCTGTTATGTACATAATTAGGAAAAATTTCCAAATTAGGGAATAAATTAAAGTTATTATTTAATAAATGTTAATATCAAGATCGCATCTGTTGCTTGTTTGAGATAAGAATCGCCTCTGCTAAGAGTTTTGATTAATCAGATAAAACCATCATTGTCTTAGAAGGAATAGAAGTAATATTTAAGTATATATGCTAAGAATATTTTATACTTGTAGGGGTTAGACTGTTTGAGAGCAGGGTTACAACCGTCCCTAGCACTAGTAACTTTTGGGAATTTGGGCCAGATAAGGAAAGTTGGGAGAAATTTTGTAACAGATGAAGGAAGAAGAGAAATTAGCGTGAGGAAAGATTGGCTAACACAGCAAGACCCACTTCAGAGTAGGAAGATATCCCTATTCATTCTATTTTAACACTGCCATTTCCTTTCCTTTGATATTCCTTCATGGCTAATTCTCCTCTGCCCTTTCACTTTGGTTGCACCTCTTTTCCTGATTTGTAAATGGAATAGAGGCAAATAGAACTTAGGCAAAAAAATTTCATAGTTTACAGAACTAAAATTACTTAAATAATTGGAAATTATTTAGAATTCTACATTACTTGGATATTCAGCCACTGACATTTACTTCAACAAATTTGTACAAAATTCAATTTTAAAATTCATGTTGTCTCATAACTATAAAAATGGATAATGTAGAATCCACAGAATAAATTAGATATGCTCACTAATTCATAAATCCCTCTTATTTTTATATATTTCATCTTCCTTCTATGCACATCCCTTTTTACTCAACTTACATTTTCAAATATAAAAATAGAAAGATAGGAACAATGCCATCTACATAACAGATGTCTAAAACCAGTACTCTGCACCAATGGGTGAAAGACAACCAGAAGGGCAGGGGGAAATAAATAACACAGTTATAAGTTAGCATATCTTCAGGAAAAGCAAAGAAAGAAAAAGCTTTTGTATGGAATTTTAAAACACTCCTATAATCTACACAATTATATTTTCCTCCAAGCATATTCTGTAATACTGAGTAGGTAAGTTCTGAAAAAGTTATAGAAGTTACAAAAGAAGAATTAGCACAATTTAGGGCAGACAGTCACTAAAACAATATGCCTTTCTTAAAAATCTCTACCAGCTATATCATCCAATTTCAACCACTGACAGATATTAACTTTTAGTTGTAACTACTGTAGTAAAAAGGGACTCTGAGGTTAGGACTTGTTGACTTGAAGGAGTGATTTGAATGACTGCAAAAGAAAGAAGTAAATTTAACATTAAAGTGTGATGTCTCTGATATAATATGCAAAAAAATGCCTGTGTTCATGGATTGAAAGATCTGAAGAAAATGACTAACAAATTCTAAAAGAGAGAGAGAAAGAGAAAAGAGAGAGGTCTTAGCACATATACCACAAGAAATGAAGAGACTGTCTAATAATAGGTAATGCATTTAGAATGTGGTAGTTTTTCATCAAAGTTTAAAAGGTCCTCATAGCAAATTTTCTATTACAAAAGTGTCAGAGACAAAATATTAAAATAAAGACCCTTACTGCGTCAAAATCAACATTTTATAATATTTCAAAGAGAAGGGTTTTTTGATGTTCCTTAAGGGGCTGGAGATGCACATGAGTTGGACAGGTTTCTCAATATGCTTATTGCCACTCTTTTGGTCCCTTTCCATGAGAATCTGCTCCAGTTCACAGCCTCCACCTGAGAAAGCATCTCTAAGAAATACACCCTTGACTTGTCTTAGGTGATTAAATCAAGGCTTGATATCCTACCTGTGGGTAACCAAAGCATAGCCTGGGTAGAGGTTAACGGTGATACTACAGGTAGAAATATATTTTCAATCAGTTAGTTATAGACTTCCAGTCAATCAAATATCTTCAGGAATTAGAATTAGAAAATATTTGCAGAGAATCATGGCATTTTGTTAATAGCAAGTAAAATCAGTTAAATTAATTTCATAAATTAGTTATTTAGCACCCTAGTGCATAAAACATCTGAACATATGAATATCTAAGAATTAAGAGTCACCAGAAACTATGGGGCAGTGAACACATCTGCTAAACAGAACAGTTGTTTTCAACATTGATCCCTCACTGTAATCACCTGTAAAGTGTTTTAAAAATATGATGCCTAATTGCCATCTTCGGAGATGCCGGATTCATTGACTTGTGATGCGACTTGGCATCATGATTTGTAAAAACGTTTAAAATAATTCTAATGTGTAGGCAAGGCTGAAAATACTTGGGGTATAGAGTAGTAGAGATTGTAGTGATCACAGCAAGAGAAGTATTAGCAGTGGTAGAAAGTGAATTGGGACCTGTAGTGGATTTTTCCATTTCCAGTTTCTCTGGGATTTGGGAGATATTCACATTTTTTACTGGTATTTTTATATCTTCTTTGTAAACCACCATGGTATAAGACAGTCAAATTGGATCTGCACTCCATGTATATAAAAGGCAGAAGTTCATGTAAATATCTGACATATATTACTCTATGCATGCTGTATGAATTAGCTCATTTAATATAAAAATTGAAGTACAAACCATTTTTATCTTTGTTTAAAAGAAAAGAAAACACAGAGAGGTAAAGTAATTTCCCAAAATGAAGTCAATAAATAAATTGTGAAGTCAAGATTCAAGTCCATGGACTCTAGTTTTGGATCTGAGCTATATTTTCACAACAGTTTAAACTAATGGCAAGATTACTCCAAAATCTAAAAACTATTCACCTCAAAATAATCATCTGTTATAGAATGGCAAAAAAATTGTAATTGATTTCATTCAATATACACATATTGAACACTGACTATGCATCGATCATACAATTAGGCACTGGAGATACAAAGCAGGATGGGAACTCAACGTGTCCACGTTAAAAAAAACTTCCGTTACTGTTAAATTTAAATAAAATTGAAAACATTTAATTTTGTTGGCCCAGGCTCACTTAAGCAATTGTTTTTAATACATTATCATGTTAAATAGCACAATACTTTAAGGCAGATAGAGTACCCTCTTTGTAAAAATGATAAAAGAAAATTTTATAGATAAAATATTTTCCCCTTTTTTGTGCAGATAATAGAGATTATTAGATTTAAACTCATTTCTTACTCTCAAGTCTTTACTCTTTCCATTGTGTCCTGTTAATTTATAGCTCCTGAGCTCAAAAGAAAAAGTACTAACTGATAAATTATTTTAATTGAATTAATCTAATATTTAGCAAACGCTTGCCATATGTCAAATGCTGTATGTGTTACTTTTTTCAATCAATGTTATAGCAAATTAACCACAAACCTGGTGACTTAAACAACACAAGTTTATTATCTTACAGTTCTAGAGGTCAGAAGTACAAAACATTATTATGGAGCTAATGTCACGTATTAGCAGAGCTGTGTTCCTCCTTGAGGCTCTAGAGGAGAATCTGTCCCTTGCCTTTTTCAGCTTTCAGAGGCTGCCTACATTGCCTTGGCCAATGGCCATATCATTCCAGCCTCAGCTTCCTTCGACACTTCTGCCTCCCTCTTAGAAGGTATATTCTGTCCACTTGCATAATCCAGGAAAATCTTCCCATTTTACAATCCTTATTTTTATCATGCATGTAAAAATCCCTTTGCCATTTTAAGGCAATGTAAATATAAAATGGTCACAGGTTTTGGGAATTAGATTATAAACTTCTTTGTGGGGTCATTATGTTGCTGATGACACTGTATGAACATTATTGTATTTGATTTTCAAAACCTAATTTAGTACGTGCTATATAATGATAGAGCTGAGGTTTCAAGAGTGCAAGGGATTTCCCCAGTCTTTAGAGAGGCAGATTCAAATCCAGACATCATACTTAGAATCAGTCTATCAACCTCCTTTGCAACCTCTGCCATTTGATAATCAATACTTACAACAGATCTTAAAGTTTGCCATGTCTTTGTAAAATACAGTAAGAAAATGAACCATTACCGTTACCATTAAATACACTTGGGTTTCTAGTACCAAAAACACAGACACACACAGACACACACAAACAATTATTAACATCCTATAAAATTTGTTATTTGAAATGAATAACATAGATTTGAGTAATGTATATATATGGTTGAAATTATTCACTTGCAAATAGCACTGAACACAATGAGTATATTCATTTAAAATTATCAATAGCCAGCAAAAATCACAAACATTTGTTTTTAGATTTCATTGTATTATAATTTTACATAAACATAGGAAAATGTAAATACCACCAAAAAGAAATTATTTTGTGTTCTTTCAGAAAACATTCTATTTTTATTTCATTAAAGTGAGCAACTTTGGATAATTCAGTAGAAAAATATTAATAATGTGTTCAGTTAATATCTTCACTATGTAGAAGCCAGTAGAAGATTCATAATTCAGTCCTCTGTATGAAACTATACATTCAGAATAATTTTAACATTAAAGGCTGATTATTTTTGCTTTTGCTTCATGAGAAATCCTACAAAACAATCATTGATATGGAATACTTAACAATAATTTTAGGAAGAAATATGCTAGTGCTTTCTCTATCTGTGCTAGAAAATGTCATTCTAATAACATGATAGGCATTATGTTACTATTGCAAAATAAATGTAAGCCAAATCTATAGGAAATTATGAAATTAAATGGTAACATTCAATTAAAGGGTTAGCTGATGTTGAAAATCTTTAAAAAATCATAATTATACTAAAAGAGGTAGAATAACTGAGTAAATTAGGAACAAGGTAACTTTCTGCTAAAATTAACAAGACATCAAGTCTAAATCCTCCTCAACAGAAGCTATTTACCACAATCCCCTGCTACCCATGGTTTCAGTTACCCACAGTCAACTGGGGTTTGAAAATAGTAAATGAAAAATTTCAAAAATAAACACTTCATAAGTTTTTGATTGCTCCCTGTTCTGAGATCATGAAGAAATCCCATGCTTTCCCTCACTGTCTACCCGGGACCTGTATCCAGACTCTCCCCTGCCCATTAGTCATTTAGTAGCCATCTCAGTTATTAGAAAGACTGTCATGGTATTGCAGTGCTTGTGTTCAAGTAACCCTTATTTTACTTTATAATGACCCCAACGCACAAGAGTAGTGATGCCGGCAATTTGGATATGCCAAAGAGAAGCTGTAAAGTATTTCCTTTAAGTGAAAAGGTGAAAGTTCTTGGCTTAATAGGAAAAGAAAAAAAAAATTCTGCTGAGATTGCTAAAATCCATGGTAAGAATGAATATTTTATCCATGTCATTGTGAACAAGGGAAAAGAAATCTGTGCATAGTATTTATAGAGGTCAGTACTATCTATGGTTTCAGGCATCCACTGGGAGGCTTGTAACATATCCTCTTCAGATAAGGAGGAATATTGTATGTTCAAATTTAAAGATATGATAAATTGGCCACAGTATGTTATTTCGTACTTCTCAGACATTCTGAAATTGACAAAGACATAAAGTGACTCTTTCAGAATGCATAATGACATCAAGTCAAAGAATATAAAAAAAGTCATAACAGAAGCTGGGACAAAAATCACATAAACATATAAACACATAACTTGACTTTGTTCACTACTTAAGATATAGAATTGCTTAATTTATATCAGTAAAGATGAATTCAAGTTGTGATTAATGTATAATTTAACTTGTAAAGTGTGTTCCTTCAGCAATTTTTCTAGAAACACATTGGAAGAAAGGTCTTCTAAATAGTTAGGATTCATAAAATATACAAAAACAAACTATCATACATTGTTTGATTTTGAAATGTATTTAGTTATCTATTGCTGCATAAGAAAATATCCCAAAATGTAATAGCTTAAAGCAACAATTTACTGTCAAAACCTATTGTTCTCTGGGTTGACTGAGTCAGCAGGGAATGTTCCTGCTCAAAGTCTTTCAAGCAGCTGCCACTGGATGGTGGCTTGGTCTGAAGGATTCTCGAGACTTCTTCACTCATGTTTCTCATTCTGAGTTGAAATGGCTGGTACAGCAGGGTCTGGCAGAGCATGGAGAAGTGTTCCCCTGGTTAAAAACCACTGTGTGATTTTTCAGGCCTGACCGTAGTTAATTACAAAAGTTTTGCCTGGTGGACCTCAGTGGGGTAAGCTGCCCTCCCACACCGCACCTGGTGAACAGCCAGTGCATCCAGTCTCTGAAGGGAGTTGAGTCAAGTCTCAGGTTCTTCTTCAGGTACCTCTGCCCAGTGCTCCTTACCCTGGGGGAGGAGAAAGAAAACTTGAAATCATTTCTCCCCACTCTGACTCAGGCTACTTCTAGCCCTCCCTACTCACCCTTTCTCCCATTTCATGACCTATAAAATTGCCAGAGCCTTTTGTTCTTAACCCTTTCAACAGCAAGATGACCTCTGCATCTTTGCTGTTCCCCCTGAACCTTCACCAGTGCATCGTTTCATGGGAGAAATGAAACGTGGGTAGTTAGTGCTTTATTTGGTTTTAGACTTTTGCTTCTATCATTGCAATAAATGATTAAAGAATCAACTCTTCTATTTTGCCTTGTTGTTTAATTGGCTGCCCCAGCACCTGGCGACACAGCTCTCTCTTTTTCAGCTCAACTGTACTTCCATTAGACATCTCTCTCTCTCTCTCTCTCTCTCTCTCTCTCTCTCTCTCTCTCTTTCTCTATGTGTGTGTGTGTGTGTGTGTGTATATACATACAGTCTATCTGTCCACATAGATAGCTTGGTCTTGCTCACATCATGGTCAGCTCAGAAAAATTGATATTCTTGCATTTCTCAGGGCAACAAGAAAGTGTGTTGCAAGAGATAGGAAGAACCTGCCAGTGTTTTGAGACCTTGTCCTCCAAACAGGCACAGCAATACTTCTATCATGTTCTAATTGGTGAAAACATTACGGAATCCATTCTGATTCAGAGAAAGAAGATATGGGCCTGCCTTGATAAAAGAACTTTTATTTTGAATCTGACCTATTGAGTTTATGCCAGAAATGCTAGATTTATTTAACACATTTTAATTCAGTTTGCAGCTATAATAAACAGGAAACAGCAAAAGCATATGAGTATTTCAATAGATGTAAAACAAAACAAAAAGCCTCAGTAAAAGTGAGGTAGAAAGAAACATTTATCTTATTTGTGTCAATCTGATAAAATAATTTTGAACTGAACCTTCCATTTAACGTTAAAACATCACAATGATGAAAGCTTTTCTTATATGAAGAAGAAGATAAGAATACCAGCTATCATCATCTCTCTAAAATATTGTAGTGGAGATCTCAATCTGTAAAAAGAGACAAGAAAAATAAATAAAACACAATAAAATTTGAAAATAAAAAGTAAAAGTATCTGTTCCCAGACAACCTAATGGTATATATATGAAATAAAAAAGAAAAGCTAAGTGAAAGTTTAGATTTAATATGTAATTTTAGCAAGGTGGCTCAATATAATATTATTATGCAAGCCAATTGCATTTCTCAATAACATAAAAAAATTAGAAAATAAAAATTTTGAAGTACTATTTACAGCATCAAAAAATCAAATACTGAGCTTAAATATTATGAAAAATATGCAAAAATCTTATGCAGAAATATTATATACCTTGATTGAGAAGAATTAAAGTGTTTCTAAATAAATATGGTGATAAGTAATATTCTTGGATTAGAACACTTAATAAGTTTAAAGGTACCAATTCTCCAAAAATTGATCTATGGATTCAATGTAATCTAGGTAAAGTTTCCAGCATTTGTTTTTGTAGTATTTGCCACTTTCTAAATGTACATCAAAATGAAAAGGGGCAGGTATCCAACTCAGTCTTAATAAAGAACAAAACTGAACAAATTATTCTACCAGATAGTAAGACTTCTTAGGGAGCTCTGGCAATGAAGAGAGTGTGGCATTGGTCATTAGTGCAAGTGCAGAAAAAGCAGTTCAGTAAAACAGAAAAGGAGAAGGAGGAAGAGGAAGTAATTACATTTTTAATTTTTTTGAGGTAGAGGCTATAGGTACTGATTAACTGATCTTGATTAAAAATAATCACAAAACCAACAAAAATCTTAAGTATAATTTTGTGGACAGTAGATTCAAGCTTTGAGCTTCTGCCTAAAAATGGTTAAAAATGGAGACTTGATAATATATTTTACTGAAAATTTCAAAATTGATTCACAAAAGAAATAAACTAATCACTGTGAAATTTGTAACCTCTGTAACTTATGTAGACAAGTGGCCTTTTCTGGTGACTCGAAGGCCTGGCTGTGCTTCAAAAATCATCCTAAATTTAAGTTTCTAGCTCAGTTAAAGAGTATGTTAAAGGATTTTCCAGTTCTATGATCTCTACTTGAGATTGATTACTTTTTGTAGTAAAGACCAATTTTAAGGAATTGTACACTTTTGGAGGCTGGGTCAACTACTGATTTTCAGTTTGCCGCTTCTTAGAATTCAAGTTCAGGAGTGACCACAAAGTTAAATAACTCTAAAATTTTATTTTACATATTTGTAATACATTTGGTAGATAAATTGTATTTTACTCAAAGTTGTCATTTTACTCTGAGACAATTTTTACAAAATTTCCTTTATGCATGAATGAGAGAGTCCAAGAATTACAGTTTATATCAAGGTAACTTTCACTTTTATTCTTTGTATGTCTAAAGTTCAGTTCTAGAGTGACAATTTGATCCCATGTGCAGTTTAAAGCCAGTGTCAACCTAGTGTTACATCCAAAAGATATTAAAGTCTTAGTCCATAGGTATTGAAAAGTATTATAGGTCTTAACAAGATGATGAAGAGATTATTTTTCCACACAACATACAGAAAACTCCTGAAAATCTTCTTTACACTTCTGTCCACAAAGACTGATTCTCAAGGTAGTTGTTCATCCTATCTTTTTTGCCTTTTCATGCTTTAGAAAGGGATTCAGGGGAGAGAATTGTAAGCAGTCATATACACACGTGCACACACACACACACACCCCTCTATCATTTACCGTTGGACCCTGTGAGGCACTGCCCAAATAGCCTTCAACAAAGAGCACACCGTCTTAGTTGTTGGAAGTTCTGTTGGTAGGCATATTTGGCTAAGCTCCTTCAGAAACTGACTCAGCTGCCTCCTGCCCAAGATCACACCCCTTCTCAGGGTATCCCACAACTAATGTTTGTTTGAAAAGGAAGTACGATGTCCTGGTCATGTCTGCCATACTAAGGATAGCTCTTCAGGGCCATTCCTGCTCCAGTGCTCTCCAGCAAGTTGGCCAAGACAATTGTTGAGCTTATATCACAGGTCAAATTCTCCTTGTACTCAATTTTTTTCTCTCACAGGGCTCTGTATAAGGCTCTTTCTAATATATGTATGGAAATTCATTTATAGTAAATTTTATTATAATAATCCATTAAAATTATATTTTATTATAAGTATACAGTTGTCAAATTAAAATAGTTACCTAGTCTATCTCTATTAAATCACCAAAATGATAACAAGTATATTAAAAGTACAGGGAAGAGAATGATATGCAATAAATAATATCTCAATCCTTTTAAAAAATTCTCAAGTGCATGATATTTTGTAATTTATTGTGTCATTTTATAACTTCAGATATTTAAAGTGGAAATGAATGAAGAATTTTAAGCATAATCACATCACTCTTCAAGAAAGTAGCAGTAACATCAGCATTCCTTACTTGAAACATATTGATATGTTTAGATTTTAGACAGGAACTTCAATGAGTGTTAGATAAACTGGGTCCTATATTTGTTGTAGTGTTATTTATTAAAGAATCCTTATTTTGAAAAGACTAACACATGGCTTATACTTTAAAATTTATAATAATTCTAAACATATCTAATAGAGTATTAGGTTATATAAAAATTCTCTTAATTTTAAGGTCCCCTATGTATTAATACCTGTGGTCCACTTCATACCCCCCAAAATGGCTTTATCTATAACATAGTTCAAATAAATATCACACTTCTTGACAGAAACCTATTGTCAACTTAGGAGCTAATCAAAATAATGTATGTATCCAAATGTGGCTGAGTAAGCATTCAAAGTAACATTTTTAAATTACTATATTGAGATATACAAAGGTAGAATTATGTGAAACATACAATATAACATTTTTCAGAGGATAGAGATTTCTGGAATTCCATGTCAGATAATCTTTTTGTAGAAAGATGTTCCACTGCAACTTCAAGTGTGATATTCTACTCAATTTATAAGATTAAAGGCTTTAAATTAAAATACCTCCTCTTTCTTTAACTACCAAGATCACTTATTGCAGGCTCTTTGGAGAGTCCCTCTCCTGCTGCTAAATAGATTCTATTTAACTTTCCCTTCAGTAGTATACAGGAACAAAATGATCCTAGCTAATAGAATCATTATGAAATCACTATATAAAATCTACTTTGAACAAGGCACTGTGGAATTTAGAAGATATTGTACATCAACAGAGAAATAAAGTACAAAAAATGGTTAATATACATGTAAATGATTTATGTTTTAAATTAGGGTGTGTACAATAATTAGGTCTAATACAAATTAATGATGGGTAAAAATGTATAATCCACTTACTACCTTGCACCCCTGGATCTCTAGATTTTTGTGATCTCTAGATTCTGTTGGGCTTCTGTCACGGTATGGATAAATACAACTCTCAGGTAAGCAACATCTCACTATTTAGAGGAAACATGAGGGATAGCAAACTCTTAGGGCCATATGAGTCCACCTCTGAGAAGAAAAGGGTTATGATCAGACAGAATAAGAGATAGATATAGTGCCCACCCATATTTTAGGGTGTCCACCTGGGAAAACCTTAAGAATGACTTAGGATCATAAATTTCAGGTCCGTCAAATAAAATTTTGCATGCCCTAAGGGCAATGTTCAATGTCATCTATACACTTAATTTGAATTTATGCAATATTAGTGCATTGTGGGGGCAGAGTAGTTGGTGGTAATAAGGATTGAGTTGACAAGTATTTATATAACGTGACAGAGGTGACCATGGGGAAAGAACTTCTGTAAACTTTGGTTTAGGAATCTTAAATAAAATATCTCACATCCCTGAATTGTTGCTCATCTGGACAGTCAGCTGGTGAATTAACAAATAGTACTCTCATGTTAGTATTAATTAATTTAAGATCTTGGGGCCAAACTTCCTGGGGTATAATTTTACTTCAAGCAATTAATAGCTTGGGCAAGGTATTTAACCTCCTGGTCCTCTCTTTGCTCATGTGTTTATAATAACTGTTAAGGACTTAACTTGCGTCATCCCCAAGTTCATTTACTGAAGCCCAAACTTCTGATATGATGGTATTTGGAGGTGAGACCTTTGGGATGTAATGCGATTTAGATGAAGTCATGAGGGTAAGGCCCTTAAAAGAAGAAACACCATAGAACTTGTATTCTCTCTCTTCACCATATGATGGAACAGAGAGATGGTTGCCACCTACAAGCCGGGAAAAGGGCCCTCACCAGGAACCACAGTGGCTGACGCCTTTATCTTGTACTTCCCAGTCTCCCAGATGGTGAGAAAAAAATGTCTGTTGTTTAAGCTACCCAGTCTATGGTAGTTTGTTAAGCAGTACAAACTGACTAAAATGATACCTATGAGTCAGAGATTTGAATGTAGAAAGTTTATTGGCATTAACTCTCCCTTGAGAGAATGAAGAAACTAGGCTTGGGCAGAATAAGTTAAATTATGCAGTTGCTTAGGCCTCGACGGAGGAATTCTGGATTTGGATTGCCCTTTAGAATTGTCTTATCTTGAAGCAAGAGAGTCAAACTTTGTTTGCCCCTCATCAATAGGCGTTATTGTACGTAGGCTAATCAGGGCAGGAGAAAGGGTGGTGAACTTGGACAATGAAGCCTGCCCTCCAAACAGCTTTGACCATAAGAGCTGTCAGTCCCGCAAGGGAGAGGATCATCTGGGCAGCATGCCAGAGCAACCAAGCATCAAGCGAGTACGAAAGTATTTATGAAAGTAACTGGCACAAGTAAATGTATTGAAGTCTTTGTCATATAAAAAGGAGCTGGGTTCTCAGAAATGATGCTGATTGCTGAAAGAGTTACCAATAAATTTATTCAATCCCTTGGCATGTCGGAATAATTTAGTTATAGGGTGCTGTGAAATGGCAAAACAGCATTGTGTATGGTCGGACAATATAGTGTTGTACAGAGGACAATGGATTCCTTCCACCGCTCATTAGCCTTGTGCTTTTAGGCAAATCTCTCAAAATCTCTAAGAGTTCTCATAACATAATATTTCTTATTTTTTCATGTTTTACATGAAGGTTATAAAACGACCATAGAAACAATGTTTTATAAACAATGCTTTATAAAATTGTAAATATATGTTTTATATATACATATAATAGTTGATTTTGTATATATGACCTTTTTGAAAGGTCTTAAGGCATTTATTGCTGGCCTACCAAAAAACCAAACAAAGAGAAAGTATTTAGTCAAAAACAATTTTATACTATTGCCTTCTTTAAGTTTCATAGCTAGATTTCTCTTTCTGTAAATATAAAGTAAACATAATATTTTAATCATGCTGCTGTTTAAAGTGTGTGATGTGAAATCATAACGAATTTGAGAATTTCCTCAAATTAATATCAGACACCAAAACCCAGATTCAAGAAGCTCAGAGAACACCAAGTAGGATAAATGTCAGGAAAACCACACTTAGCATATTATCCTTAAATACAGAAAATCTAAGATAAAGAAAAAAAAAAAAAAAACAAAAAGAAGCCAGAATACAAAAAAAATCTTACCTGTACAGGAACAAAGATAAAAATTATAACTGACTCTAACCAGAAACCATGCAAGCAAGACAAAAGTGAAGTGAAATATTCAAAGTGTTGAGAGGAAAAAAAAACCACTAATCTAGAATTAATAATAAACATGTATGATATTTCTTTTTTATTTTTAAAAATTAATCCATTAATATAGTTTAAAAACATTTTCCTATTTGGCTGTACCAAAAGTAACTAATCTCACTTCTTTCAGCTGTTTATTCTATTATGAATATATTTTTATATATATTCATGTTTTAACATAGTATCCTATACTGTTTTCTATAGTAAGAAATTTTAGACATTATTTATTTATATTCTAAGGAGTTAGGCAACCCCTTCTTCTCTCTGATATTCTCAGTGACATCCCTATATGTTTCTGTCATTGTGATGATTTATCCTTACAAATTGATTTCTAATTATATATACACGTAAACACATGCAGTGTTCACTGTTGAGCAAAATAATCTATTTTCTTTCATTTTTCTCTTACCTATCCTTTTTCCTAGAGTTAATATCTATTTCATTTTTCCTTTGGTTTGTTATCTTTAAATTATAGCTAAGTATTTCCACAACAGCTCTGTAAAATGCTTCACACTTACCTGATGGTGAAAAAAATATAATTTCAGGTTATTTTTTTCCTTGATACTTTGTTCCTAGCATCCTTTATTCTTCTGATCAAACCAGTATGATTCAATTTCTAAATTTACAGGGCAGTTACGAGAGTGGATTTTGGAAAGGTATAAGAGAACAGTCTCTCTAGATGTTTTTCAAGTTTCTCTTTAAAGCCTCAAGCTCTGCAATTTTTAATGATTTTTCTTTTTGTAGTTAGAAATTCTTTGATAAATTGCTCTTTACCATTTTTTTTATTCTCACTCTAGCTCCTATTAATCAGATATTTTGAATTTCTACCTTTATCTTCTCTAATTTTCCCTCTCTCTCAGTCTTTTATTCTAGTCTTTAGAAAAGACTCTTGTTTTTAGTTTAAAAAATCAGTTATATTTTTATTTTGTAAGTATTACTTCTTGCTTTCTGATTGGTCCTTTCCATAGCTTTCACAAAATGTTCCTTGTATTTTTTTCATTTTATTATTTCTTAGAGTATATTAACAAATATATGTGAAGTCTTCCCCTAGTCCTTATTTTGTATCGGATCCTGATCTGTTTTGTTCTGTCTTTCACATTAAAGGCATTCCTCAAATCTCTATTTTATGGCTGCCCAATTCATATTTAATATGAGCTTCACTAAAGCTGGTTTGGATTTTTTGGTTTCAGTAACCGATGGGTTTATGATGAATAACTGATTTTCTGTTAGAGATCCCCAAATGCTATACCTGTAGATTTCTTTTTTCCTGTGAAATATTTGAACTTCTCTAGAGAAGGCCTCTCACTTCTCTGCAAGATGTGTGAAACTAGTTGCCTATGCAGTGAAGTTACATGGAAAATGAACACAACAGGCTGCAGATTCAGAGAAAGCAGCCACAGACAAGGACTATGGACGGGAGAAATACAGAATAAAAATAGAGTAATGAAGCACAAATATTTATAATTAGCTTATTACACTTTTCTGCTTTCTACAAGACTAGCTAAGGGAATGCCCGATTGTCCCAGTGTGGGCGGGGTGTGGTGCTCATGTGTTCAGATAATCTCTCATGTTTTCAGTTTGTCATCTCAACTTTATGTAGTACTTTTATTGTATTTAATATTTTTATTTAAAATTTCTTCTCTCCACTAAATGATTTGCCATTTTCATTGTTGGTTTATTTCTTTATATATTGTAATTATTGTCACAGATGTCTATAAATTTTATGGATGAAGAAAGTTAAGTTTCTATTCCTGTTGCTCTTTTGAGGGAGTTCAAGAGAAGAAAGGGCAGAATTTACCACTTTAAAACCATCAGTCTCTCTTATCTCATTATACAATTTAAATGATTTCTTTCTAGTTATATTTTTAAATGCTAGTGGGTGTGTTCACTGTTCTCACTGGTCCAGCTATTGACTAGAAATTTCTTTTTAGTACAACATAAAACTTTTCACAGCATATGTCTCCATTTGAAGTCATTGCCAAGTTTTAATGATTGTATCTCACTCTGTAAGAGTTTAAAATTAGGGCTAATTTGAGGTGGTCATTTTAAAAGTCAGTTTCTATCCAGAACATTTATATTATGTTCATACAAAATGAATTAAATGATAAAAGTATTCCCGTATACTATTTTTCAAAGATGCTGCCCTTTTATGGAGTTAGGAAGAGTGCAGTGCATAATTTGATGTCTTTGAGTAGTCAGTAGCCATAGACCAAATTTGTAATGGTTTGATAGTGGATATTAGGCAAAGTCTTAATTGTCTCACTTTTGAAACCATTACTACCTTTCTATAACTTTAAAAAGAACAATTTAGACCAATTTTTAAAAAATTTTTATATATACTACATTAGTTTCTCATGAGATCTTTATAAAGAGAAATTTGAAAAATAATCAGTTATGTTCTATATGTTTTATCATAGCAGGCACAAAGAGATGATTAAAAAACTACATATAGAAAAAACGATACTTTAAATTTTCATATAGAGTCAATTTTTGAAAGGATGATATGTTTTGTCTGTTGTAAATAGGCATTCACATCAGTTCATTAACTCAAACATTTTTAACGTGTTGTTCAAATATCTTATACCTTTTTTTTTTTTTTTGGTCAGCTTGGCCTATCAATAATTGAAAGAACTCTGTTTAACATCTCTTGCATAATGTTGGAGTTTTCAGTTTTCCAGTTTTTCCTTAGAGGTCTATTGAGTTTTGCTCCATTTATTTTGAAGATGGTATATTAGGAAAATAGGTGTCAAATATTAATATTTCTGGTTATTTGGATCTTTTATCACCATGTAAAGGTTCTCTTTCTGTTTAATAGTTTTTTATTTGTTTGTCAATATATTTTATTTGCCTATTTTATTGCAAATAACCCTACAGTGTGTGATTTCTTTTTCAAGGCTTTAGCCTTCATCCTTCTGATTTTTCTGTTTGTGATATGCTTTCTCTAAGATCATTTGTTCTATTATTTAAAAAAAATAAGTTTTTACATAAATGGTGGCATATGACAAATTCAGTCTTGAATCTTGCTTTCTATAATAAACCTGCATATCTTGGTGAAGATTTTTACTTTTTGTTGGTTCTTTTTCCAAAATTTTACTACATGAAAGATAGTGTTAAAAAATGTTCCCATTTTTATGGATGCATGTATGTATGTATGAATGTACTTACACATGAGTGTTTATGTATGTCTGTGAGTGTTGTGGGTAGTATTGCTGTAAACAAGAGGCTGAACAGGTCATGGTTAAGCCCTGGAACTGAGAATCATGCTTGCATTCAATTTTAGCTCTAGTCATTAACTGACTCACTCCATTTTTTAAATAGACTTTGAACAAATTATTCAATCTTTCTGTACTTAGTTTTTCTCATCTATAAATTGGGAGCAGTGGGAATGTTTACCTCACAAATTTATTCTAAGTGTTACATGAGCTTGCTTAGACATGTAAAGAACACATGTTCTTTATGCATGTGGAACAAAAGCAGATGTTCTTTATATGTGTGAAACAAAACATATGATAGAAGTGAGTTTTTTTTCTTATTATTACTGTCATTATTATCATGGTTGTTCTGTACAGGTACTACTATAATTTAAAAATAGAAATAATTCACACCAGCTTCTTTTAGAGGGCTTCAAATATTTAGGCTCAAAGGATATTTGACATTTAAAATGTGCACAAATACCTGTGTAGTGCTATATCAGAAACCACCACATCATACGTGTCAGTAAGTCAACAAATTCATCTCAGGGCTTTCCTCCATGTACCTGCGTGTGTTATTGTCCTCATTTCCCTAGTCTCAACCCCAGCACATGCTACATGACAGATTCTATGTCAGAAAGGGTGAATATAATGACATAATTGGATAATTAAAAAGTAGTATATAAGTCAAAAGGCAAAACCAAAATAAAACAAAACAAGCCCACTGATTCTGGAATGGGTGGCTTTAATTCTGTTTTCATGAGATAAAATAATGAGATTGTGGACACTTGGAAGAAAGAGGTAGATTATGTACGGCTGTGTCTAAAATGTCTCTGTCTCACTTTGTTTCATATGAAACAGGGTGCTAATTGTACATACAATATAGGATTTTTTCAAAGATCAAATAACATGCATTAACAAGTAATGTATAAAGAGTATTTCTAGGTTAACCATAACCACTCAGTAAATGCTAGATTATATAATAATTATTTTTAATACATAATATTAATATTATGGATTATGCATAATTTTAAAATATATTATTATTATATTATGTGATGATAATTATTATTAAATGTAGAATATGATATATTATACATAAATATGATATATGATTATTATATTATATATTAATAATAATTATTGTTGGCACTTTACTCAGACAACCAAAATACTATAATTTAAAGTAGGAGGAAAATACTTATCACCTTAATTTTCATTCTTGTGTTTGTTTTGACAAAAAAAGTGGAAAGATATTCAATAGGACTAAATTAACACAGATTTCATTGTATATAATAAAAGATGTTTTTAACCTCTTTATAAATGAGAAAAGGTTGTATGTTATTTGTTACATGAAGCTTTTCCCAGTACTCAATAGAAACACTTAGTCAATATTAAATTCTATTATATTATTCTTTCATTAAGTATTTTATTACCCCTATGAAATGTAAAGGAGAATGTTTTGGATAAGAAAAATTTTCTTAGCCTAATTTCTTGCCTGAGGCAAGGCCTGGGACAAAGACCTGTACCATTTTAGGAAGTGATATCTTAAGGAATAGTGAGAGACTTGGAAGTGTTAAATAGGAAAGGCTGAAAAAACGATTGTAGGGTATGCTATTGGGCTGCTCACTCATGTGGGCAACTGCACTTTGTAGAATAAACAAGGAAGGGATGACGGTGTGTTCACAGACTTTCTTCTAATTGGTGAAGAGGTTTCTTAGGTTTTCCTCACCAGTTGTGATTTCAGGTTTGTGCTCAAGTAAGAATAACTTATCCAGACACCTACTGGAGTCCTTCCTGGGTTCTCAGAGAAAGGCTGAGGAACCATCTAAGAGGTAAGTAGTTCCGCCAAGGTGAAGTGGTACCAGGTTACACCTAAGGGCAGCCAATTGCCGCAGTGGTGAGTGAGAACTGGAGTTAAATGAAGGCAGCGGTCGTGTGGCAGAAGACTAGACATAGTTAATTATAATACAAAAAATGACCAACTCCCTCTATTTTCTTTTAAACTACTATTGGCAGTTTCTTGGAGGTTATGCCTCTTTCTCTCTCTCTCTTCTCATTGGCTCTTTTTTCCTTTTTCTTCCCTCACAGTATTTTTTCTCTGTTTTAAATGAAATATGAGATAGAAATAATTTTAATAGTTCTTATTGAGGGAAAGATTCATGAAACAGCTTAAAAATAAATAGATACATTGTAACAGTTTCCTAGAGCTGCCATAAGAAAGTACCACAAACTAGGTGGCTTAAAAATACAGATATTTATTGCCTAGCAGTTCTAGAGACCAGAAGTCTGAAATCAAGGTGTCGGTAGTGCCATGCTCCATCTGAAACACGTAGGGGAGGATCTTTTCTTGCCTCTTCTGGCTTTCAATAGTCGTCAACAATGTTTGCGGTCTTTGACATTCCCTGACTTGTGGATGCATCACTTCAATCTCTGCCTTCATTGCCACTTGGCATTCTTCCTGTGTGTCTCTCTCCTTTTCCTATAAGTACACCAACCACACTGGATTGAGGCCCACTCTACTCCAGTATGATGTCATATTCACTAATTACATGTACAAAGACTGTATATCTAAATAAGGTTATACTCACAGGTTCTGGAGGTTAGGACTTGAACACACTTCTGGAGGAGACATAATTCAAATGCCAATATACATTATTTGTATAAAAAATGTGGTAACTCTGATCAATTATTTTGAAAATGTGATTATTTTCATATCATTATATCCACAAATGCATACATTGTATTTTTCATTTGAATTTCAAAAATTCATGAGATATGCTCCATGTGTTTTTGTTTGCTGGTTGTATTTTATCAGATTTATCAACCAGTGGAAATTTGAGGTTTTTCTTTAAATACAAGAATACAAAGATCATGCTTAATTGTGTACTTGCAAACATTAAGAGAATGTGTGCTATCTTAAACTCTGTCATTCATACCTATCATTTTATGGGAAAAGCAGACTTATACCTATTTATGGTTTTCCTAAATTAGGGCTCAGTTAGCTAAAATTGTGAGTGAGGTAAACTTTCTCTGGTGTTGTACACCTTCAATAGATAATGGGAAATAAAGTATATCCTCTAGACTGAAAACATTCTTCAATTTCCTGGTATCTAACCTATATTATTGTTTTTGATTACTTCTTTCTCAGTGTTTCTTCCTATGCCAAAGCCTATCAAAACCTTGAATTTTTCTGTCTTCTGTCTACTCAGTATTTACTTAGCAACTCTCTGCTCCCATGTTCTTCCTTGTGGATTCTGACAGGCCCAACAATCCAGCAATTTATTCACATCTCGAGATGTACAGTTCCTCATATCGACCTTGCCCATGCTCCATGACTGAGGAAAAACATTGATATTATTTGTGACCCATTATGGTACATTTGTTCTTTACAAGAGTCTCCTGTCCTACTCCTTCCCACCAGCTAATGGCTTTAATTCTGATCATAATATTTGACCTGTGCTTTCCCATTCAGATCAATATTGTTTGATTTCTCCATTTTATGTGCATAGCAAACACAAAAGTCAGATTTATAACTGCATTAAGTAAAAGAAAGTGTGATACTTTTAAACAAAGGAGCCAGCAGTAATAACATGCGTGGTACACCTGCCTGTCAGTAAAGATAAGCTCCAGCTGCAAGCTCAGCACACTATCAGCATCCTACAGCGCTTTTGTGTCTTTTTTTGTTTGTTTATTTGTTAACACAATAGTAATCATAGAACCAGCTTTGTACCTCAACAATGCAGCAAAGAAAGAAAATCAGAGGCTGCTTTTCTCTGGATATGACAGAATACGCATCAGTAGTCTCACTCACTGGTGACTGACTGCATCCAGTTTCTTTGTTTTTCTCAGTTGTATGGATTTCACAGAGGCAGCACAATACAGTGGTTCAGATCATAGACTGCTTTGTTTCAAACAGCAATGTCACATTCTGATTATATGACCATGCGCATGTTGTTGTAACCCTCTGTTCTTTAGCTTTTCATCTGTGGATAGAATTATTACCTATGTATAGAATTTGGTCAAAAGAAGTAAATGAGATATTGCATGGAACATTCTTAAAAGAGGGTTATAAAAATAGTAAGTGCAACGTAAGTGTTGGTAATTAGTATTATGTGGAACTTGAAGGCTCCCTTTTCATTATGCCTTCCTCCCAAACACCTACTTCTTCAGTGACCATTATGCACCAAGGATGAAAATTCAATCCCCCTCCAAAAATTAGACAGAAAGTAGCAGTAACTGGGGTCCTAGTTGGCATGGGGACAAGGAGTGACATTTATACAAAGCATTAAAAAAGGGCAAATGATACATCACTGCCATTTCCCTCTGAGATACCTCCCCAAAGTTTTTTTTTAATGAAGCATCAGGCCCATTGCTATGGTTGAGTCATTTAGCTACAAAAAAAAGGTTGAAGATATTTGCCATATTAAGTATGTATGACAGGGAGGCAGGCAGGCTGTCATAGTATGTGTTACTTCTATTTATATTTATTTCTAATTTCTCCTTCCTCGAAATGTACCATTTAATTTCTCCTAATTATCAGATCTTGAATATTTTTAGGCTTTTTAATCCTAATAATTTCACTCTCATCCATTAGTAGATCAATTTTATCTCTCTTTGAAATATTTAAATTCTTGAGAGAATAAAATATGAATGAATATCATAACAAATTTTCCAGTGGGATTTGGCATTTTACAGGAGAGATTCTTTATTTCTTGAAGGTAAAGATCTTGAAAAATGGATGTTCCAAGCTCAGGAGCAGGTCAGAGACACTAGGAGAAAATTTTGGATAGAGGGTTTTTTACTCCATAGCTATCAGATTTGATCTCATGGTTGACTGATAGTTCAGCCTAATCTCAACTCTATTGGAAAATATTCTTTCTTTGCTCCATAAATCCATGAAGAGATGGCATGTGCTTTTCTGAACTTAACTATCCTTCTCAGACTGAGAAATGCCAGGGTGAAGCATTCACTGTACTAGCACGGAAAATAGAAGACGGCATTCTTCCTCAACCAAAACACATCATACCCTCTGCTTCAACTCTCTCTGCCTCTGCATTTCACCTAAATGTTATTGATGGCTACAACATTTTATAGTGACATACTAAGAAAATATTTTTAAACTTACTACTATACAAACAGTCTTAACAGGTGAAATTATATTGAAACTATATTTTTGTGGCTCTTATTGTAAGCTTGCTGAATTTTAGCAAAACGAAAAAAAGATTGGATTGTAATTATCTCCTTTGTGCTTCTTTTGGCTTGGAAACCTGTGAGTGTGGCCCTTGCCACCAGAGAGCACTCTGTAGTGGCACCATGAAGTTATAATGCCAACCGACTTCACTGTAAACTCTTCCTACAAAGTCTGATTACTACTTACTGCAATTATTTATATCAGGAAATTTTTATGTATCTTTTACACATGGATATTATTTAACTTATTCTAATTAATGTGTTCTATTTTTGAAACATATATTATTGTTCTATTATAATTATTACTGGTAATAAATATTTCTAAATAAAAATGCAGTTTTATACATTTAAAAATATTAATTCATCACTCAGTTTTGATGCTAACAATCAGCTAATGTTTTCCATAGAATTTCAAAAAGAAATACCATTTTATTTCTAAAAAATGTTATGTTTAAATGTAAACAATATTTTAACATAATTTAATACACTTTGATATGGGAATGGTAGTCTTTTCAATTTTGACAATGAACAATGTAGTTAGCAATATATTTTGAGGAACAATATTTATATGTTGTCAATATTAGCTATTGAATTAAAGAAATGCAAATATTTCAATACTTTCTCATTTGCTACTCAATAATTACATTTTCAAATTATAAATACAATTTGTTTTTGAATATTCTGAAGGATGAAAAAATGAAATATATACACATATAATACATACACATTACATTTATATATATGTGTATGTGTATATCTGTACATGTATGAATATACATACAGAGACATCTTATCGTAGAGATATAAAAGCCTACAGATATGTATCAGTAGCCAGGGCTTCATTAGAAAAACAGAACACTTTACATATATATACATATGTGTGTGTGTGTGTGTGCGCGTGCACGTACATATATATAGAGAGAGAGAGAGACACACACACACACACACACACTTATTACAAGGATTGGCTTACATGATTTTGGAGGCTGACTAGGCAAGGGTAAAAGTCGTAGGGCACGCTGTCAGGAAGGACAGGCTGGAAACTCTGGCAGGAGTGGACACTGCAGTCCATAGGCAGAATTTCTTCTTTGGGGAATCCTCGGTTATGCACAAATTAGATTCTCTGATAATAGAAGCTAAGAAAACATTTATTTTGTAAAGAAATGCAGGAAAAAAAAACTCTAAGGGATGCAAGAGTCTAAGACCTAAATGAATCCTTTGAAACAAATGTGCTTTATAATCACACTTCCCAAATGTATGTAGTGATGGGTCCTTACTCTGATCTTGACCTTTCCGTTAATTCTTTCTAGAATATTACTGTTATGGAAGGCAGATGTAAGGAATTTATATCAAGAGTTTGTTTAATAAATGTAAACATTCAAGTTATACTTCTCTTTTTATTCACAAAGAAGTTCTTGCATACACATGTTTGTCAATTGATCCAAATTCTGATTTTCAGTTGTATTATTTACATGGAAAACCTAATAGCATTCTGATTGCTACAGTCCTGCTTGCTTGGAGCTTTGTGAGAAGAAATGGAATCAGAATGATTATTTTGGAGCTTTTATCACTCTTTATGTTGGTTGTACAAATAAATCAGTTACGTGAAATAATTTTAAACTAAAAGAAAAATTCTTTAAAATAATTTTACATCTAATTCAATATCTTACAATTCAGTATCATACTGTATTTATGAACTCAAGGAAGCACTTTCTACTTAATTCAGTGACTCATGTATTATTTCCTTTGGACACTCACTCCTATATCAATTCATAAATTTAGTTTACATTCCTCCAAATTTAGTGAAATGTGTTCATATTATTGGCTAAATAATCATTCCAATTTTCCTCATTGCCTTGTAACACTCCCTTTTTATATGTACCATTTATAATGTATTTTATATGTATTATAATAGAATTTATATCATATATGGCTTTCCCAGAACTACATTTTATTTATTATATCTGCATGTTATGTTTTAAAACCAGTGATGGTAAATATTTTCATCGTGGTTCAATATTTTGTTTCAATATTTAGACTGACCTGTCTAAAGTTACCCTCCAGCGACTGACCCATTGGTAATGCTCCAATTCTCAGTCCCTGTCTTTGTTTTCAATAGCCTGATGTTACACTGGTGAGGAACGTCGCATCATTTAATGGGTGCAAATGGCTGATACTCATCTTACAGCCTGCCATCTACTTTGAAGCTATAACAGCTTCCACTTAATTTCAGTGTAATAATTCATATAGCATACCTCGTCAGATAGACCATTTGAAATCTTTTGTAAAACTACTATTTGATTTCTCTTATTTATCTGCAAAGCAGTAGACATGAAATCACTTAAATACTATATCATCCTCTCTTACAACTACTGTTCACTATTTTTATTCTGGGGTCAGAAAAGGTGGAAGCTTTTCTCAAATGACTACAGCTAGAAATAATCATCTAGGACCAATGTCAACATATTTAATAGCTTCTGAGACTTTACCCAGGTAAGTGAAAGTTAGTATCATTACCTTCTATTTCTGTTTTTTCATATCTTTTCCTACTAGGTACCCAGTACTCTCACACACTCTTTAGAAAGTTCACTTCTTAGGTTAAAACTTGATTTTAGCTTCATTGGGATACTCTATTTCTGGTTTCCCTCCTCAAAGCATACATGATCTAAGACTCTGTAGTGAATTCCTATAATTTTATTTTGCCTCAGCATTCATTTTGAATACAGATTTAATTTTCTCATAACAGAAGTAGAGCTTATTATTCATTCTGAACATAGTTTCCAGTTCTCCACTTCCTCCCAGTTTCTCAGTGTGATCAATCCAGATATCTGCCTTACACAAACACCTCCTGATGACGACCTTTCTATGGGACAGCTGGATACAACTTATTAGACTCACGCCACTCACTGATCCACACACCTTTCACAGACTGTACAGATATGCTCTTGTGACCACCTCTCAACCACAGCCTGACTCCATGGAGCTTGGGCCTGCTTGATCTAAAGCCACCAATTAGACCCCTCCCAAGGGAAACCTGCTTGGGTAATGTCCTGGACCCCAATAAAGGCTTCAGTGACCTACAGATGGAGATCTCTCTCTCTCTCTCTCTCTCCCTGACACTCTCTCACTCACTTGCTTTTTAAGCATGACTGTGCTGGATATCTCTCCCCTTCGCATTGGCCCTATGAGGCATGCTTCCTTCTATTCCCTGGGATATGTAAGTAAAACACTGCTTCTCTTACTTTATCTGTTTTATTGAGTTGCCGTCCTCCATGTTTCACCTGATTGACTGACACACCCTATCTTACTTTCCAGACGAGGCACTCCTAGAGAATGGCTATCTTAATAGGAATATAGTGGACACAGGTGAGGCAAAAGCCACAAAGGTGTCTGCCAGTATAAATAAGTTTCCTGTGAGGACACCTGGTCATGGATCAGACACTTCCACATTAGGCTGTCCATCAGGATGAAGTTATCCTCTGAAAGTCGCTTTGCAAACATTCAGGACCAAATCCCCTGTAGCCCCATCAGGGCAGGGATAGAGTTTATGGTCACTCTCCAGAGAAATACCTCAAGACCAAATTAGAGAAAAGTACAACCCAGTTCATTTTCTTATGATATTCTGAAAAATTAATTCATACCAAATAAGTAGTTTATAACATGGATATAACATGTTGTTCCTAGGAACAAGCATTTACTACTTAATCAAGGACTTCTGGAGTAAGTATGATTAACTTTAAGGCCTGGAATGGTAAGCAGAAGACTAGAATGTTGAGGCCAGCTGACTTACTCTGCCTCTGCATGAAGGCTATACGGCATCAGAGACTCTCATGTCCAGAAGCTGAATAATTGGACCACGAGCTGTTTTATTTTGAGAAATGTGAGAAAGGAGTAGCAAATTTTAATATTGGTGAGGCATAATATTGGACCTGAAAAATATCAGTTAAAATGGGCACTAGATTGAGGCCAATTTCAGCAAACTAAGTAGACAGATTTAATAATGGGTAAGTTAAGAAGCATAGACTGAATTGAATTGGAACTTTCCTTTTATTAGTTGTCCCTATTTCCCTTCTCTTTCTATCTCTATACAAATACCTCTGTTTAATTTGGGACACATATTAAGTCGAATGTCAACAGAAGAAATGTTAGGAGGTACATGTGGTGGCAAAATGTTCATAGCCCCTCATGCCCTGGGCTATTTATGGTACAAAGTATGTACAGTTACGTTAGAGAATAACTTGCATGTGATATCTGCTCTGAGTCCTTGTTCATATTTAGTACTAAACTAGGAGCTGCATTTGAAGCATCTTGAAAGAGAGTTTTGTTATTGTTTTCCTAGGAGTTTAACATTTCACTTATTTCCATTTTTTCATTGGTTAGCATCTGAAAAAATCAAATATATGTACAGTAGCCTGAAAAATGTTGTTCTGTGTTTTCTCTTCTAAAATCCTACAGGTAAGATTCACGCTAATCGGCAATTTCTTGGGGGAAAATACACACACACCCACACACTCTGTAGGTTTAACAATACTTTAAAAATATGATCTAATATATACTTGGCAAAAAAGATTCAAAGATTACTTAAAATAATGAGTGCATAGGATAATTCTTTTAAATTATGCTCTGATAAAGTTTTGAATCTTTATGGAGAGGTTTAAATGATTGGGAAAATGTAGCCATTGGAGACAATTAGCCATTAGGAGACTTTATATATCCACAGGAAACAATTTTGCAAGGAAGGAAATAATTCTTTTCATTGGATTAATAGCTGGAAAATTGATCAATCTGAAACATACACATCCTCTATTACTATGAAACTATTAATGTGTTGAAATGCATGTGGGAAGATAATTCAGTAAGTCCATACAATGACTTATCCAACAGGAAAAATATATATTTTTAAGTTGCATATAGAAAGAAATGTGGATTCTTTTTTTTTCTTTTTACACTCATAATTTTTACCTCAACACTTACCTCTTTAGAATATATATACAATATACACATTTGCAGACCAAGGTATTTACATGTTTTCCAGCATATTCTGTGGCATCGGAAAATATCAGTAGCTTTTGGGCCATGCAGCCAAGACGATACAACACATACAGGGCATATTCAGAGGTGACCTTCTTGGTAATATGGTCTAAAGAAGTAAATAAGTTTTTTCACAGAATATCACTGGTTAATAAATAAACACACCTATCTGCTTCATTTCAGGACACAAATAAAAAAGGGTCTCTCAACAACTCTGCTCTATTCAGTCACCAAGTAAAATGATTTTGTTTGTTCTTTGATTATTTCATCCATTTCCTTCTGAAATGCAGAAGATTTTGTTTCCTTCTGCATTTCAACCCTTTACAGTTAGAAGCTTGTTTTTCTCATCAGACCAGTAAACACAACAGCATGTATGTATTCATATAAAATACAAGGAAGCTGATTTGTACAACAAAAATTGCATGGTTACTTTGATTAAAAATAGAGAATAGAAATTTCTTATGTCATACATTTTACTGAGAGGTTAATTTTGTGATTTTAGCCTGTGTTATGCTTCTCCAGAGTTGTAAGCAGGGTTGTATATAAATGAAGTAATAGACAATTATATTATTTCTTTCCTAAATAGGAATACTTTCAGTAATGAAAAGGGCACCAAATATTTACTGGGTGCGACTTGATCGATAACAGGCATAAAATCAAACTGCCTTGGGAGAGTAGTGATAGAATGCTGTGTAATGAGATTTACAGAATGCTCTCAGAATCTTTCATATGTAAAAAATATCTTTTCTTACATCGTACTTCCTTTAAGGCATTAAATAAGCAACAGTGTAGCTATTCCAAGTGGCTGAAAAATAAACATGGAATTATTTTATTTAGGGAGTTAAAATTATGATTAATAAAATTTAGCATGCAAGTAGTCTACCCTACATTCATCAATATCTTTTCTTAGATTAATTTATTGGATTAGAGAAATGACACCTTTGAAGGCATAAGAACTCTGCTCTCAAGGAGAGGTGGTAAACATAGTATGGCTCCAAGGTATCAGGGTGTGGATGTTAGAGTACAAATTATCCCCAAGTGAAAGGCAGAGGCCAGTCCAGCTGATCAGACTACGAGGTTAGATATAGGAATTGTAAGCTCTTGAAAGCAAAAGTATAATTTGGGCAAAGAGACACATCATAAGAGTAGGGTTCACAAACATCCATCCATTATCTCACTAGTTAATATTCTGGGAAATTATAGATTTACCTTAGAAATAAAAGATATTCAGAATTCTGGAGTTGAAAATGGTATTAGAGATAACATAAGTAAAATTGCTAATTTTGTAAAGCTATTAAAAGTGAGTAATTCAGCCAAGGTTAAACAGTTTTAAGAAATTTTATTATTGTCTTCTCAGAAAAACTATAGATTAAAAGGAATTTACAGAATTATTCTTCATTCAGTTATGAGATAATAGGAGCATATTAGAATTGGGAACAGATATTAATAAAAAAGGGTGTCCCTAAAGCATTTTTATAGCTGAATGAAAATTTGCAGATTTAGAAGAATAAGACACCCATTGATTACTTGTCATTTGGATTGTTAGGACAGGAATTAACTGCTTTTATTATTTTTAATATTTTAATACTCAGTAGAAACAGAATTTAGGACCTAAAATATTCTTAAGAATTAAGTAGAGTTTTTTACAGCTTTGACCTTTCAATATTTCACATTCGAATTTGTTGGCAATTCTTTCTATCCCCACAGGTTACTGAGGACATAAAAAGAGAAGGGATTTGAATAACTAGCGAATTAGATGCATTATAGGAAAAGGCCAAAGAGAAGTCTATGGTTTCATAATTCATGGAATGTATAGGATATCCAAATGTCTTGATGACAAGATGTACTATGTGGAATGGTAAGAGGAGTACTTTTAATTCTTGTTATTAGCAAGAGACTTGTTAAACTCTTGGAGTTGCTGTAGAATTCAACCTCAAAGTAGTGTCTTACATTAAAATAATCTATGAAGAGAAAGCAAGGTGTATGTTGCTCAGGTTATTGCTAGTAATATTCCTACTCCTTTGGATGCTGACTAGACAGCTCTGATGAATGCTGCCCTATAAAGATTGTTCAGTACCAGTGACAGAAGATAACTTGAGGTGACATAAGGCATGAGGGACTGTTATTAGGACATATTTTAAATCTGATTTATTCTGATTAAAAGCAGTTATTTTTTTCCTACTTTCTCACATATAAGGCCAAAAAAAAACCCCTACTATATTAATCATCTGCCTTCCCATCAATATATCTGATTCACTTATGTTAAAGTGAAAGATAGCATAAAGTATTTGCAAATTTTTGCTTATATGGAAGTACTTAGCTAACTTCTTACTAGATGACTTGTTTTAAAATATTTACATGGTTTAGGTATTTGAGTCATATGTTTAGATAAAAGTTTATACAACAGTACAAAACAAAGTAGAAAAACATCAACACAGTATTTAACTGATAAAATTGGTAGAACTTTATATGCAACAAAATTAGTATGTTCTTTACATCTTGAGAACAGAAAACTACTGACCAAATATATAATTATTGATACTATTTCAAAATAGACAGTCTCTTAAATCATATATTGTGGTAGAGGAGTCAATATTTACACAGTGGTATTACTAGATATATAAATGTATTTGTAAGGTCTTTTTCTAAAGGAAAATAATAATCTTTTATAAATGCAGAGTACAAAACATGAATTTATATGAGTCTTAATGGAATCCATATACTGGCAGTCTGCTGTTAAAACAAAATTGGAGTGTTACCCTAATATCAATGGGAAGGTATTAGAAAATTTTAGATGTTAACAAATATATACAAAATTTTATGTATATGTTATCCATATATATATATATATATATACACACACACACACAGACCCATATGAAATCACAAATATAGTACATTCATTGCACTAAATTTAATGATTAATATGAAATACATGCTAAAAGATGCTGGGCCTGTTATCACATGGATATTAAGATCTTATACAATCAATAACATATGCTGTCTGTTGATTGTTCTCATGTATATGATTGCATTATAGATTGACATAATTATGATAAAAGTTGTTCAAGAAAGGAACTTTATAATCTAAGGTTTTTTATGAACACGAAGACTAATGTGAACAATTATTTCTAAAATGCAAGAAAATAGCATAGAATGCTTTTATAAATTCAGTTTTCAGGGGAGAAACAGTAATTTTAACTATTTGGAAGTGCTTGTTTTCATTGTTAGAAAAGTAGAACAGAAAATTATAAAAAATAGAATGTATGAGAGTTAACAATTATGTTTTGATCCAGCAAAATCAGGGAAGAAGATTGATCAAGGAAAAAAAGAGAAGAAAAACTGGAGCAATCATACAGATAAAAATGCACATTGACACACACAAAATGTATGATGTCCAGTGCAAATGCTAGCTACAAAGATGAATAAAATGTGGGTCTATCCTTTTACTCACATAACAACTCACATGTAAATACATCACTGAATATTACAATTCTTTAATGCTCTTGAAATATAGTTTCAAATATAGTTTTAAAACCATGTTTTTATTTAGCTTGTTTGAGACATACACACACACACTTAGGCTGGCTTCACTAAATTGAAATTTTTCTATGTATATGTAAGTATAATATTAGCTTTCCAAAGACAGCAAGTCTCTTTGTCTCTGCATGTCTAGCACCTAACACAGCTAATAGAGTACATGTCATGCAGAAGGGAATTGATGGTTATTTTGGGGATGAATTAATTTATTAGTTAATGAATAGAGTTATGGACAATAAATTCATGACAGAAAACCTAAATTCTAAGCAAATTTTATTTAGATTGTTCGTGGAGCTTCCTTTCTCTTTATTTTCCCAAACCTCACTGTTGAACATTACAACTTTAAAGGTCCTTGGATTCTTCGTCTCTGAGAGATATATTCTTTAAAAAAAATTAAAAAATAATAATTTCAGTTTTAAAAACCTCAAATAAGACTTGCTAAACTTAATTTAGAAAAAAAATCAAAGAGCTCTGTTTCCCACAATATACAAGTTTGAATAAAGTTGCATTTAAATCAATTCTTACATTTTAACAGAATATCTTCAGTTTGTAGTTTTCAAATGCAAAATATAGACTACACATTGCCTAGAAAACAGTCCTTTGTGATTTAACTCATTATCATTGAAGTGTGACATTCTAATTGTATTACTTTTCATAATATATCTTCTATGTAGATATTATTCAATGCTTGCAAACTCAAGAAGTGGAAAATGAAGAGGTTATAAGGCAGGGGAGATTTATGCTAAGAAGATTCTGGGTTGTCACGATTAAAAATTTTCCACCCATTATGTGAATCCTATTGATCATTGCAGGAAGCAGAAAAGTGTGCTGTTCATTGATTTTCTGTGGCTACTGAATGCATTAGGTCTGACTCATTTGATAAGTAGGCAGGTTATCAAAGGAAGTTCAGTTAAGCTAATCTTAGTTCAGAGGAATATTCACAATGCAGTAAGAAACCTTGTAATTGCAAGAGAAAATAGAAGAGTCAGAGAACCATAATATGAGCAATAAAATGAGCACAAAAATTAGACATGAGCCTTCCCAAGAGACTCCAGTAAAACACATCAAGGTTTTGATGTTGTTTTTCACAAATGTAGCAATTACTGGATAAATTGAGTTTTAGCTTTTCACTCTTCAGCCACTCAGATAGTGAATGCAAAGCAATTAGTTCTTTCATCTTCTTGACTCAAGCAAGTTATCAGAATTCCATCAAGTTCATGAAAATATACCTGAAGAAATTACATAATTGCATAGCATAAGTGAAATTCATAGCAATAAATTCAATATTTTGTTTCTAATGATCTATTTCTGAGTCCTTTCTTTATTATATTGTTTCCCTAAAATACAAATTTTCATTCATGAGTTGTATCAAAGGCTACGAAAGTAGAGTGATAGAAAATTCAAATCATAAGGACTTACTGTACCCTGGAAATTAATCCTTATTTCAAAATTAAAGGTAGAAAGTATGATCTTGTATCCCTGTTGAAAGCTGTCTTAGTGACTTATTAATACAATGTCAGAGTACAGTGTTACTTCTTAGTAGTACAAAACAGAGTTAAATGCTGTGTATATTTTTCCAGTACATTAAGTACCAGGGCATTGTGTCTCCTTTAGGTGATGATTAATTAAATTAGCATAAACCAAGTAGTCTTTTATGCTCACAAACAAACATCGTTTATTTGGCAATCAGCCTTCTCACTCATTTTTTTTCTGGACCATTTAACATGCAAGCATACAACTTACATTTATAAAAATAAATGAAGACTTATATGCTTTTAGTGTCATATTCCAATTTAATGAAATTCAAGGAGGAAATCCTCCCACCCCCTGGAGACAGTAACATTTCTCTTTCATTGTCATTGGAAATTCGTCCTTCAATATAGAACATTATTATAAATTATTAATCATGTATGGCACATTTGAATTTAATCACTATTTTGCTTTGTAATTAATTATCAAAATGCTATGAGAATTAGGTATTTTAAAGTATTATAACAGCCACATTATTTCATTACTATTACTTCACACGTGGCTTTTTGGTCGTGACAGCCAAGCAGGACAGACTGACTTCAAGGACTGAGTCAAGAAAAGGTGCATACACAGTGAGTGCGATGCGCACCATCGGGGGATGGACACTCCTGACGCTTGGACTTGGGGCGGGGGCAAGGGCAACGTACGTAACCTAAACATCTGTACTCCAATAATATGCTGAAATAAAAAAAAAAGATAAATAAAAGAAAAAAAGAAAAGACTCAACATGAGGCTGTGAGGTTTTGCATGTGAGGAATGTGAGGTGCAAGGGGTTTCATTTATTTGTCAGTATTTTCTAAGCAAATTAATTATAATGTCAAGATTTGAATCAAGAACTTCTATTGAACTATTTTTGCATGAGACTATATTGTATGAGACATTTAATCTTCCAGCAAAATAAATAGTTCATTCACAGATTTTTCTACCACAATTCTCAGCAGGGAGCTTTAACAGGTTATAATCACTGTTTCTTACTTCATCCTGTCTGAATATGTTACCACTTACTATCTGTTATAGAAGCTTTCTTCATTTACATAAATCATCTTGTGTATCTAAGACCAGTGGCCCTCAGAATGAAGAAGGTTAAAGTTTTAGCAATAAATTAATGAAGTAATTTCATTTCGGCATTAAAACAAATGATGAAATCAAATTCCTAACTATAGCTCATTCATGAGCATTGTTATTTTATTGTAAATTCACTGTTTGCTATTTTTTTTCTTCTAAATTTTTTTTTTATTTCAGCATAATATGGGGGTACAGATGTTTAGGTTACCTGTGTTGCCTTTGCCGCCCCTCCCCCCTCAGTCCAGGTTTCAAATATGTCCATCCTATTGCGTGGTGTGCATTGCACTTTTTATGTATGCATATACTCGTCCCCTCCTCCCTCCTCCCCTATGCCCCTGCCCAATATCTAATAGATGTAATTCTTATATATGCACTTATGTGTTGATCCGTTAATACCAATTTGATGGTGAGTACATGTGGTGCTTGTTTTTCCATTCTTGGGATACCTCGCACTCGAATGTTCATAGCAGCGTAATTCACAATTGCAAAGATGTGGAAATAACCCAAGTGTCCATCAATACATGAGTGGATTAATAAACTGTGGTATATGTATACCATGGAGTACTATTCAGCTTTAAGAAACAATGATGACATAGTACCTCTTATATACTCCTGGAAAGGGCTGGAACACATTCTACTAAGCGAGGTATCCCAAGAATGGAAAAATAAACAGGAAGTGTTTTTGAGACAGCACCTCAGAGATTCTAAACAGCACCGAAAAATTTTTAAAAGCTCTGC
>CAUYSK010099152.1:0-60140 GCA_963575035.1 Avahi laniger
TTCAGGATACAAAATCAATACACACAAATCAGAGGCTTTCATATATGCCAACAGCAGTCATACCGAGAACCAAATCAAAGATTCAATCCCCTTCACAATAGCAACAAAGAAAATAAAGTACCTAGGAATATATTTAACGAAAGAAGAAATTTTAATTAGGGGCTGAACTTCATGTATCTCCTTCCCAACACCTGGGATCCATTCCAAGTCAAAAGCTGGAACACCTGGATGAAGGCAGGTTTGTGAACTCAGCAAGATGCTGATAATATAGCCACTGTGCCTCTCATTTCTTCTCTAAGTCTCTGTGTTCTACACATTGTAGCTATTCCAAAAATTCTCACTAAGCAAAAGTTGTATACATGACATGTGCATGTGTGTGCAAACATATGCACTTTTTGGAGGGACTGTGGACCACATTTTAGAGACATCTTTAGTAGTTAATGGATTAGCTTAGATATAAAGATTTGGACAGAGTTACATGTTTTACTAAGCCTAATTTATCAGAATTGTTACTGGTCAGAATAAGAGTTATCACATTTTAATTCTTATATATGATTCTTCTCACAGGCTTCCTGGCATATGCAGTTCTGTATTCAGTGAGACCACTGCTGACTTGTGTGTTACTTTATAACTCTTACAGGACTGTTGATAAAGAATATTTTCCATGACCTATGAGGTCAGTGAGAATTTGAACAATGGAAAGAACAGAAAGAGCCCATTAGCTTTGTCTTTAGTTTGTTTTTGTGAAAAACCTTAAGAAGAAGAGGCATCAATATGCATTTTCAAAAAGAATAAAATTTTCTAACTAGAGGGGACCAAATAAGTGTATATGTAAGTGTATATGGGAATGTTTTGGGGTTATGATATTGTGGAATTTAAATTGTCATTGCAACTAAATTGGAAGCCTTATAAACATGTGAAAGTTCAGGAGTTGTGATACAAACTGTTTTCTTGTTCTAGTCCCACCACAGAATTGTAGGATGACTTGAAAAAATTATTTTACCTCTCTGGGTCTCAATTTCATTGTCTGAGACATGAAAATTTTAGACTAAAGCTTTAGGATCCTTTTCAGCTCTGTTTACGATTTCTGTTTTGTTTCTCACACACAGTTTTGGCATATAATGGGTATTCATTCAAAAAATACTGACTAATCTTGGCCCTCACAAAAATATGTGCTTCTAAGAAAGAGGAGTAGTCTCATGGGTCAGACAAATAAGCAGAGAAGGATATGGGTGAATAAACCTACAAACTGAGTGTCTCACTGAGGTGTGTCATAAAGAAGATCTGTTGGGCTCTGGACATACGATAGCACACATAATTGCTTTTGACAAGTAGAACTGCTGGTGACAAAAGTTATGTCAATATCTGAGAGAGGCATAGAATAGCACTACTTAACTTCTTAGAGAAGGCTTATAACTGAGACACAAGGAAATTAAGGCAACAGGAAGAACATCCCAATAAATCGGAATAAGGTCCAACCTACAGAATGTTCTCAGCTGAGATGTAAAAGATTCCACTGTAGTTGACAGAGATAGTATTTGCTCTCTACATGAGAAGAGCCAGCAAGAACAGTAGAAGAGACCTGATATATGAGGCATTCCACAAAGATGGAAAGATGAAAAGACGAATACGATCATGCAGCTCAGATTCCCTCCTACTTCTTTTTATATTATCTTTCCTTTTCTTTCTCAACAGTTTCCTTTTCTTCCTCTTCCTTTTGTTTTCCTGTCACCTCTTAAGAGACTTGCAATTGAGATTACAGTCTGATGAAAACTTGTACTTGAACCATTATGTTGAAAGATTCTTACTCAAAGGCCCCTGAGAGATTTTCACAACAGAACTGCTTCTGGGGACTTGGGAAATGACCAGTCTCTTTGATTTCCTGGGGAAAACCACCACAACAAAGTCCTAAAGGTCAAAGCTCAGTTTTACACTGAACAAGACATTGCAAATTTTGACTTTTTGGTGGGTTCACAGAGAGGTCACCAGGATTAGTTCCTACACACATTGCCAGGAATAACAGACTTGTCCACAATGCAAAAAAAAAAAAAAAAAAAAAAAATCCTTGGAATATAGTTGCAAAGTCTCCATGGATGAATTTAAAAGCTTGATGAAATGATTGATCAACTGGCTATAAAATACGATTATATAGATCAAAGAGCAAAGAGTAGCTTAGAGTGTAAACACATAAACTTAGGTACAGTAAGGCAAGATTTCTCATTTCTGTGATTTTCGCAATATTGAACTTGTGTCTTGTTGTTTTCCAGGGAGAGGTACGATTTCCTCAGGCCTTTCCCTGTGTCTCCTCTGGCCCCAAATGTGATTTGATGTCCTTCTGCTCTCTTGAATCTCTATTCACTCTTTTTTGCTATTGCAGTCAATAGTCTCAACAAACCTTGGAAACCAAGTCTAAGCCTGTATAGACAGACTGTCTGCAAAGCTCACCACATTGCTGAAAATCCAGGTCATCACTGTTAAACAAGGGACTCTGTCTTGACCTGGCAAAGCCTCACAGCTGTCTCTGTGTTTGGAGAACCCAGGTTGTCTAAAAGGAAGCATTGTTCATTTATAGTATTTTCTCCATTGTTCATCTAAAGCGTCCTCCTTGGAAAGATTGTACCGGGGGTCTTTAGACCCTTTCCAATAACAATTCTTAGACAGGAGGGTGGAAGTTTTCTTGGTAAGAAAGTTAACATTTCACCCAAGAAGAAATATTTTATCTTCTAAAAATAGGGGAGCACATTTGAAACAAAAGAGACTTTAAATTCAAAGACAATTGGGTTTGTTTTATAGCAGTGGGGAGAATGCACCAAGACAAAACTCAGCTAAAGAGCCATCTTGGAATGGAAAGTGAACTACGTATGACAAAGAGCTTGGGCTCATTTGAAAAGCCTGAACTCCAGTGGATGGAAAGTCCTTTAACGTACATTTTAGGGAGAGAAAGTCTTTGCTTTTGATTTTAGTTTTCAGGTGTGGTTCTTTAATATATCATTGCTTTTAATGCAAACATTTCAAAAAAGTTTAAAACCTATTTGCATCCCTGAAACTGTGAACTCATTTTGTATCGATTAGGGACTGTAAACTTTTTTCTTGCTTCTGTTTTTCCTCTTGGTCGAGTCGTAATAAATTGTTCCCTATAGTTTGGACTTTGGGAGTTGGCCCACTGAACTCAGTGATGTTCTCCTCTTGCTTTCTCAGCAAGGACGGCAGATAGCACCATTGTGGAACACGCTGCTGAGAACTGCAGGGCAGCCTGCTGAGAAAGCCCTTCTGAGGGTCAGTTTGGAAGGAGCCACAAGAAAAAGGGTGAGGGTTAATGACTCCCTTCATGAGGCTTGCTGGCAGCGGTACTTTGCCGCAAATGGAAATTTCAGAAGTTTCTGTACTGCTCGCAAGAGCATTCCTGGAGTTGAGTAGCAGAAAGCTAGGCCAAGCATAATGTAGTGACTCTGCTGAACACAGCTCTGTCTCCAGGAATGCATCATCATCATCAAATACCATTTATTAAAAGCCCACACACATATGGTATAGAACAGACCACATTAAATAAGCACAGTTGGGTTTCTGGTCCTCCGTAGTGCCACAGTTTAAAACACTAAAAAATCAAATTTTGCTTCTGTTTGTTAGGATGTGTCCTTATATCCCAAGAACACTGAGAAAGATAGGTTACACCGGGAAAGACATTAATACAAGTAATTATTATGATTGCACTAAAAATAATAGTAATTAGTATAGAACTTTCTCAGTGCCAGGTATTACGCTATTTGCTCACATTGTTGCAAAATAGTCCTTATTACAACTCTGCGAAGTGGGTAGCATTAATATATGTATTTTATGTTAGAGGCAACTAAAGCTTAGAAAAGTTAAATAATTTAAACAAAGTTACCAGGTAGCAAAGCCACGACTTGAACTTGGGCTTATTGAAATCCAAAGATTACCCTAGGCCGTATTGCCGGTTCTCATTAGAGTTGATAGTTGGCCTTGGGTTGGTTAGTAGAATATTTATTTTTATAATATAATAATTTCTATACTTTTATAGTGTGATAATTTATGTGTGACTTTAATAAAGTTCAAAAAACACCTCACTTGGCTCTCTTTATTTGAAATAGTGCCATTCCTTCTATTAATGAGGTTAAGAATTTTCTTTGGTGTGGTAAACTGGTGAGTCTCAAGGGTCTCTGACCAGGATAGTTTACAACCAAAGTGAATGAGGAAGACTAATTCAGATAACTGGTCAGAATTACCTAGACCACAGAATTTGGAAATTCTTGTTTCCTATAATAATTTATGCTGATTAATGACCCTCAGATTGAAGGAAGAAGAATTCAAATAATTTCAACCCCTTCTCTTTTCTAGTTTTTTTCTAGTTAAAGCAGAGAGCTGACTGAGCAGTAGTTGGTGGAATTACACAAAATGATAACCCACTTTGAGAACCATGACCTCTCACTATTATCGCTATTCCCTGCCTATGAGGCCAAGCACAGTGAGTGGTAGCATGGAAGTCAGGCAGATAAAAATTTGTATAGACAAATTTAACAGACAGCAAACCAACTGCAAAGTGGAGACAAATCCAGGAGTGGAGAGGCCGTGCAGCTGATAGAACACATCTTGTGCTATAAGACAGCTTATCCCTTAGCCAAAGAGTTTTTTGGTCCCTCCCTATTTTTCATTTACTAGTGGCTATGTGATATTAATTTCTCCGTTTATATTACAACATAATTTATTGTCCTATCTGTGCATTATGCTGATGTTTATGACCATCTTTCCTAGCTTTAATATTCAAACTGCATTTTTGCTCAAGACTATTCATCTCCCCACTTAAAACATCAATTGTTCTCCCATCTGATCATTATACTGACTTTTATGAACATCTTTTCCAGCTATTCAGCTAAGTAATATTCAAAGTATTTTTGTTGTTGTTGTTGAAGCATGTGATGGCTGCTGTGGTGTGTCATCCAGATTGTTCTTTCATGTCCGAGGCACCATTCACACACCTGCAAGGTGTATTGGCCGCAGACACCTCATAGTTGAGGATTTCTCTGGAGATGGCTCTAGAATAAAGGCAGCTGCTCTGCTCAAGGTTATACCCTCTCCCTGGAGCCAGCTCATATCAAATAATTGGTCCATGTGGGCGTACAAAGACATGGCCTCCGTGTGTCAATTCTGAAAACTCTGAAGGGCCATTGCAGCTCCAGCGCCTCTTGAAGTACTGGCAAAGGCCCCCGTTACAACTGCAGCCTGCCCAATCCTCACTTCTACTCCTTCATGGGTTGCTCCATTTTAGAATCTGTTCCCAGGGAACCCAACTTAAATACCGGTGACAGTGGTCTGAGGAAGCAGACTCTAAAATGGAAATTTGAAGCTAGATTACCTGCAGGCTGCAGGGCAATGAGAACTCCAACCCTGGTGTTAGGTGGGGGAATCGACAGCCTCTGGCAGGCCACAGCAGTACCATTGTTAGAGCTTTCACAAGTGGTGAACTGGAATAGGACACCAATGGAAGGGAATGCACTGGCAGGGGCAATGTCTTGGTATTTGACAGGTTCTAGGGAAGTAGTAATTACCAGGCTGAGGAAATCAGATTGCTTTTACTAGGTGCTAGCAATGCACTGGAGAAAGACAAGGAAAGGCTAAGCATGATTAATCAGCACTTTAAGGTGAAGTAGGAAAGCCAGAGGGCTTTCCTGGCAGCATATAAAATGAATTTTATCTTCTATAACTAGAAGGAAGAAAAAGTCGAGGATCAATTCCAGGACTTCATTGGAAATGCAGAGAAGGTTGACTTTTCAACCTCAGCAAATCTACTGTGCCAAGATCAGGGTCCTAGGTAAAAAGCAGGAGGACCCCAAGACTTGAAATGGAGACATCTGGGTTAATGTCCTCAAAAATCTTGAATTCTCAGATCTCCTTGAATCCTCTTGGCCCACAGAAGTAGCCCATTCCACACTTTAAATGCTGTTTGAAGATGACACAGAGGCTTGGAATGATAGCATACATTCTCTTCAAGAACTTTTCTTACCTCCATTCCTGAACACCAGACAAATTAATTTACAGCATAACCCAGCCAGGAAAGTGCTAGGCTATAGGATTTCAAACAGCAAATTAGCAGAGGTTTATAAAAAATAGTATTAAAACCCAGTCGAGGGTGGATTTGTGAAGCTGTAAGTTGGTGTAACTTTTTTTGAAAGGGTATTGTGGAAAATAAATCAGTAGCTATAAACATAGTCTTATGTTGATCCATAAATTCTCCTTCTTGGAAACTATTCTGAAGAAATTACACATACACACACACACACACACACACATACACATACACATGTATATATATGTGTGTATATATATATATATACAATGCCAATGGAAGAGATATTTATAATAGAATAAATTTGAAAACAACCTAATTTTTAACTGTAGAAAATGTCCAGATAAATTATGACATATAAAAAAATGGATTATGCAGGTATAGAGTGTTAATATGAAGAACCTTGATAATTATGACATAAAAATAGTCAAGATAAAACTAAATATCATATGAGGTCAAAACACAAAGACAGAAACTTTGCCCATGTATTAAAAATGGCTATCTCCACCTAGTGAAGTCATAAGTAAATACATTATTTCCCCTCTCTTTTAAAATACATTTTGACCATTCCCAAGAGAGAATTCTTAATTTTACAATCTGGCAGAATTTTATTTTAAAAGGTACCTTGTGGTCCGTGGAATCCTGCATTTGTGGCCTTGAGCTGCACAGAGATCGAGGTGAGGGGCAGGTAAGTGGGGAACCTCCCTTCCCTGCCTGTCCCTGGAAACGAGGCATCTGCCGCTTTGGCCAGTGTGAAGCAGGGTCAGTGGCCCTTCTTGGAAGTCTCACCGAGTCTCATAAACTGTTGTCTCAAACTTGGTAAAATATTAGGTGCAGGTTGTGAGACTGAATTGCCTTTCCTGAGGTTGTGAAAATAGAAAATATCTTAAAATTGTTAAAGCGATTTGGGATGCAATCTGGCAGTACCTTAAAAAAAAAAAGGCACAAATCTCTCAGTCCATCATTCTGTGTCCTGGAAATTTAACCCATAGGAATGAAAACACTGGCATATAAAGATACATATACAGTCAATGCTGCCGTAACACTTGACTTTGAAAATGTGCATTTGTTCCAATGAAATTGATATATTAGGGAATACTTTGAGTGTAGTATGAATTTTGCTTTTTCTTATCCACAGTTTCCGCTGTGACAAATGCTAGGGGATGGAAGAAACTGCATCCAGCTGAACCAAGTTGCCTGGCAAAACACGAAGCACAGACACCTCAAATATTTCCAGTTACCTAAGTTCACTCTGTGTCATGAGCCACACCCATCCACATCTGGTGTTAGGAGATTCCATGTTAGGAGATTTCAGATAAGCCCTCCTTCCACTGCTTCACAATAACTTACAAACAAGAAGATACCCACTTCTTCACACAAATTTCACATCTTCCTCAAGGTTGAGTGCCATATTTATTACAGTATTTATATATTTCTTACTATATATTTAACAAAGGTATTACATATTGTGCAGTTTTACATGTTAATATTTATCTTATGTAAAACTGTGGGTTTATTTTTTAAGTTTCTATTTTTTTTTTGCATGTTGCTTTTTTTTTAAGGAGATTTTGAATGTTATACCCCCAACCCCATTTTTTTCCAGAAGCTCTGTGGTTTTCATTGCACAATTTTGCATAGCACAGTGACTTTTAGAGATACAAATATTGTATTATAGCATAACTGATTATATAAGACTATTCGTTGCTGCTTTGTTTGTAGTGGCCAAAAATCAGAAACAAAGTAAATGCCCTTAATATGTACGTGATTAAATAGAGTTAATTCATACCATAGAAGAGTGCACAGTTTTTAAGAAGAATGGATTAGTGTTATAATAACATCTTAGAGAGATTTCCATGATGTAGTGTAGCTATATATTTTTTGAGCACTGAATATATAGCAAACATGATGTTAAGCTCTTTTGGTCTGTAATTTCCCTAAAAATCATATTTGGGAATATAAATATAAATGAGTGCAATAGGAGTATTAAAAATAAATCAACAAACAAACAAACATAATCCTAATTTGTTGCAGGATTCAGATCTATAAATAATTCACTTAATATGAATCAGACTGTGAACTCAAAGGGCTGATGGGCTTTCTCAAAAGACAACTGTGGTATATGTATACCATGGAGTACTATTCAGCTTTAAGAAACAATGGTGACATAGCACCTCTTATATACTCCTGGAAAGGGCTGGAACACATTCTACTAAGCGAGGTATCCCAAGGATGGAAAAATAAGCACCACATGTACTCACCATCAAATTGGTATTAACGGATCAACACATAAGTGCATATATAAGAATTACATCTATTAGATATTGGGCAGGGGGGAGGGGGGAGGAGGGAGGAGGGGACGGGTATATGTGTGCACAAAGAGTGCAATGTGCACCACGCAATGGGATGGACATATTTGAAACCTGGACTGAGGGGGGGAGGGGGAGCAAGGGCAACACATATAACCTAAACATCTGTACCCTCATATTATGCTGAAAAAAAAAAAAAAAAAAAAAAGAACAGTACATACATAGTAGACCTCCAGTATTTTTTGAATGAGTGAATTCCTATTTCTAAGATGAACAATCTAAGGGTTTTATTCCTGAGTAAATTTTCTAAGACTTCACCACAGGTAATGTTGGAAATAGAATTTTGATTTAATACTTTTTCTGTAGTAAATTTAGAATTCATATCTACTCAAGTCTGATTTAGGAGATAAGAAAATATATAATGAAACATGGAAACAAGGTGAAATTCGGTTTGAAAAATTCATCCACAATTCAGTGTTTATCCATACATATTGTAGAAAACTTCATAAAAGGTGTTGTTTTTGTGTATGTGTGATCTTGATTGATGTGAAAACATGACTCTCATATAGGCATAGTGTGGACACTCAGGCTTTTTTGGTATTAAGTTCCTGATAGACAAAGATCTAACATTCGCTAAAGATGTCCCACTTTGAAAATACTCATTTTCTTAATAAATGGATATAAATTGTTCAAATTTGTCTTTTAAATAAGTGTTTCAATTCTTGTAGCTTAGTAATAACATTATCTTATCCTCTACTACCTCCCTTTTAAAAAAGAACCCTTACTATTTCATAAAGAGGGAATGTGGTATATGACTTTACTAAGTATCTGTTATATGTTTAGGTCTTTGTTAAATGAATGGAATTTAAAATAAAGTTTAATATAGTGAAAAGGACACTGAACTTCAGCATCTGAAAACTAGAGAGTGCTGAGCTCTGCATCCCCACTGAGTACTATTGTGTGACCTTGTTAAGTCATATAACCTCTCTGAGGTTTGGTTTCCTACCTTCAGTTAAATAAAAAAAGGAAGAAAAGTAAAGGGTTGATCTAACAATAATTAATATAAAAACGCTTTGTATAAAAACCTGATGCAAATCTAAAGCAGTTATATTCCGTTATGCAGATATTAAAATTTTAATGTAAATAGGAGTGATACCATATTTGTGTTTCTAAAATGTCTGGCAGCAGAATTGAGGTCAAATTGTAAGCAAGCAAAACTTAAAGCAGAGAGACAAGTCAGGCAGCTATTACAGTAACCTACTGCCACTAAAAATGGTGGGGAAGGGGAGGCACAGAGAACTAAAGTACTTTTCTGAGAAAGAAGAAGAGAGGGACAGATTTATATATTCTGAAGGTACTTAATTACTTGATGTTATGGAGGGAGGAATATAGGATAATATTCTGGTTTCTGGCTTGGGAAATTACTGATGAAGTCATTTATTAAAGGAATACTAGAGAATAAATAAATACAGAGGTGAAGATGATAAATGACTGAAGAAGACGTGGACTAGTTGGAACTGGAAATGTGATTAAAGAATTTGAGGACTGGCCCTAGGATGCAGATTTTAGAATCATTTGTATGAATTATGTTATCATAGGAGAATACAAACAGTGAAAGAAGAAATCAGAGACCAGCTCTGTGTAATACTAACATTTAAAAAGAGAGGATTGTAAAAAAAAAAAAAAATTAGGAAGAGCCCCCTCTGAAAAAAAAGTAGAATCACAGAGGCTATTTTTTAAGGGATTAATAAGTACATAAAATTATGGATCTATTGGATTTGTTAAGGTCGTCATTTGTGACTTTGTGAGTGCCCATTGGGGTAGGGAAGACCTATTGTACTAGGTTGGAGAGTAAATGAGAGTTGAGGAAGTAGAAGCTTGACTGTAAGGCCAAGTCAGAAAAATGGGAATAGAGGAGGAAATGAGTATGTGAGTTGAGAGGACGGGAGAAAAGGAGAGGAGGAAAAGACTTGTCTCTGTTTATATGCTGAGTGGAAAAAGCCAGAAGAGAGAGAGAAATGAGGGGATAGGAGCTGTCCAGGGGGAACAGTATTCAAGGAGGCAGAAGGAAATTAATTAGTTCCAAAATTATTGGCTTGGGATGTAAGTGGGGTTACTTCCTCCACTGATGTATAAGAGAATCACGTAAGGTTAAGTTATGGTGCAATCGAGTTGAACAGAAAGTTGAGGCTTCTAACCTCCTTGTAAAATAAGTAGCAAGGTTGTCTTTTCAACCTAATGGAGATGGTGCAATAGAGTTGAACAGAAAGTTGAGGTGTCTATCTTCCTTGTAAAGTAGGTAGCAAGGTTGTCTGTTCAAACTAATGGGTTAGAAACTTGGTGAGACTGCAACAAAGTTTTGAAATAATTATTGGAAATAGAAAAAGCTATGTTGCAGACATGCTGGAGGATTGCAGGTCATATTTGAAGGATTTGAGAGATTGAAGACCATACATCTTTAATCTCCATGAGATTTTCTTTAGTAATTTTAACCCAAATAATATTAACATTATCATAAAAATATTTTCATATTGATGTACTAGTGTGTCAGCATCATGAGTAATGACCGAATATGAGACACCTTCATAAAATCCCTTGTAACTTACTGAAATGAGGAAATGATAGTGATTAACCCACAGGCAGAAGCCTCAATCATAAAGTGATCTTCTAGATCATAAATTGGTACATTTACTTAATAACTTTTCATATAGGAACAGTGGTATGTCTTAGGATTATTCAAAACTTTGTACAAGAAATTTAAATTTGTTCATCATAAAGCAATTATTTACTACTCTGTTCATTGAATTATTCTAGATGTTTGCACATTAGTATAGAGATCAATTTTAGATGTTTGCAAGTCTATAGTTTAATGTAATATTTGGCACTAAAGTTTGATCAGCTTCAAATTAGTAAATATGTCAATTTTAGGATTTTTTGATTGTTTTGCTTATATTATCTTCCAAAATATCAAGGGTAATAATCTGTACTTTATGTGCTTTTCCTTTTGTATGAGATGTCATCCCATCATTTTAATTTTTCTAACTTGTTTACTGGTACTCTAGTTACGAAAGGAAATAATTTCTAAAGAATGAATACATACTGTATATCAGAATCATATTTTGGTAAATTTAGAAATGATCATAAATAAATTATGCTACTCCAAAGAAAATTCTTCAAAGCTTTTGTAGATTTTTTATTAAAATCTAATGTAAGTTCATCTGTTTGGAAAAACTAGAACTATAAAAGATAATATAAAATAAATTTCTTTAAAAAGCAAATAGTAGCCAACTAAAACTATATGCATCTTGTGCATTTTGGTGTGTATATTTGTATCCCAATTAAAAAAACTAAACTATATTTATAATTATTTTTGTTGACTGTCATTTTAACATTTAGTTTTGGTTAGGCATGACGGCTCATGCCTATAATTCTAGCACTCTGGGAGGCCAAAGTGGGAGGATTGCTGGAGGTCAGGAGTTCAAGACCAGCCTGAGCAAGAGTGAGACCCTGTCTCTACTAAAAACAGAAAAAATTAGCTCGACAACTAAAAATAGAAACAAAAAATTAGCCGTGCATGGTGGTGAGCACCTGTAGTCCGAGCTACTCAGGAGGCTGAGGCAGGAGGATTTCTTGAGCCCAGAAGTTTGAGGTTGCTGTGAGCTAGGCTGACACCATGGCACTCAATCTAGCCAGGACAACAAAGTGAAACTGTCTCAAAAAAAAAAAAAAAAAACTACTCAGTTTTGCTGGCCTACACATTACTCTCTCTATTCATTTGACTATACTTGATTCTATGTGCATATGTATAAAGATGATGTATATATACATGAACCTATTATTTTATATTAACAGTAAACATATATTCATATTTAATATTTCCAGAAGACAGAAGAGTAGAAGGAAAAATAAAACAAAGTTGTCATCTGTGATAACAGTGCCTTCTGGAATATCTCCTGAAGGACCTGCCCAAGGCTCTTTTACAGTTAACTTTTTTTTTATGTAAGTAGAAGGAGTATACTCTAACAGTAAAAAGTATAGCAAATATATACATAGTCATTTATTATTATTATTATTATCAAGTATTGCATGTGCTATACTACTGGCAGCACAGTAGGTCTGTTCACACCAGCATCACCATAAACAGATGAGTACTGCATTCTGCAGTGTCTCAATGTTACAATGGCTATGTCGTCACTAGGCAATAGGAATTTTCGGCTCTGTTTTAATCTTATGGGACCACCATTGTATATATAGTCCATTGTTGACCAAAGTATTGTTTTGTGGTGCAAGAATGTATACAGATGCTCCTCCACTTACAGTGGGGTTACAGCCCAATAAACCCATCAAAAGTTGAAAATATCATAAATCAAAAACACATTTAATACACCTAACCCCTCTTAGTTAAAAAAATAAAGCATTACAAACACGGTTGAATCCCCCTGTATGTTTTCCCAATTCCATCCTCTTCCCTCCCTTGCTTAGGCAGCCACTATCTAAAATTGAACTTTGTAATTCTGTTTATACTTTTACTACATATGCATGGATCTGTAAATAATATATAGTATCTGTGGCATGTTTTAAAATTTTCTGTAGTTGTACTGTGTGTGCATATTTGTGTTATCTTAATATACTTGTATTATATTGCCTGCATGCTTTTGCAGCTTCCTTTTTTCATTCAACATTGTAGTTTTGAGATTTATCCATGTTAATACATGTATTTTTAATTTCAATTTTTGCATATTATTTCATTGTATGAATAATGCATATGAGATTTTTTCGATTTTCGTTCTTCCAAATTATGCTGCAGTAAATATTCTTATGGTTTTATTCTTGTGAAAATGTGCAAGAGTTTCTTCTATAGGTTAGAACTTAACAGTGCCAATACATGATTATATGGTTTGGACATCTTCATCTTTAATAGACATTGCCAAATTATTTGCCAAAGTAAAAATTCTTGTGTACCCTACCCTAACCCTTTCGAAGTATAAGAATTCCTGTTACTACACATCTCCACATTTAATATTGTTGACACGTGCATGTGTTGTATGTTCACCAGTTTCATGGGAATGATATGATAGCTCTTTGTGGTGTTTATTTTCATTTTCCTTGTTGATAATGAGGTGAAGCATCTTCTCATGTATAGAGGCTATTCTGATTTCCTGTTCTGTAAATTGCCCATTATTATTTTGTTTTTTAATTTAAGGGAGTTTTTCATGTATTCTAATCTTTTGTTGATTATATGCGGTATAAGTATCTTCTCCGGTCTGTATCTTCTCTCTTTACTTGGTGGTAGTTTTTGTTGAACAGAAGCTTTTAATTTTAATCTTGGCAAGTTTATCAACTTTCATTTTTCTTTAAGATTTGTTGCTTTTTGCCTTAACTCTTCCTATATTTTAAGGTAACAAGGATTTTCTTATGTGTCTTTTTAAAAATTTGTACTTTTGCTTTTCACATTTACTTTTAAATTCATCTTTAATTTATTTTTCTGTAGTTAGGTCTGCCGTAACACAGCATGTGTTCTTAAAAATCACCGTGCTATGTAAAAATTGCACAGTAAAAACCACAGGGCATATGGGAAAAATGGGATTGGGGTACAACACTCAAAAACTTTTCCAGTGACATGTTTTTTAAAAAGATACCCCAAAAATGGTAGCACAGTTTTGCATGTGTTAAATGGTTAAGAAATATTAAGTGCCACAATAAATATGACATTTTATCTTGAAAAAGATGAAGTTCGCTTGTGAAAGTGGGATTCAGGAGGGTTGCAGCTTGTAAGTTATCGTGAAGTAGTACGTGGAGATTATCTGAAATCTGCCAAGAAGTTTTAACAGCAGATGTGGAGGGTGTGGCTCATAACACACATGGTGAATTTAGGTAGATGTCTAAGTTGTGTGTGTTTTGTATATTCCTATGCTGGTCACTATAGTTGGGTGGGTAGTTTTCTATGTTCACCTAGTGTTTCTTTCAGAGTTGGAACTAGGTAGGGTAAGGCACCTAAGGCATAAAGTTTAAGCAAACATTGACTTTCAGGGTCCGTAAACATCTCACTTGTCTCACCTAGTTGTGGCCCTACCTGTGGATGAAATGGTGCTTAAATATACACTGTAATTTATGTTATATTCAAATTGTTCCCTAATACAGTCACTTGTCACTTAATGACAGGGATGTGATCTGAGAAATGCATCATTAGACAATTTCATTGTGCAAACATTACAGAGTGTACTTGAACCTAGATGGTAGAGCCTACTACACACCTAGGCTATATGATATAGCCTATTGCTCCTAGGCTGCAAACCTGTACAGGATATTACTATATTGTGTACTATAGGTGATTGTACCACAGTGGTAATTGTGTGTCTAAACAGAAAAGGTACACTAAAAATATGGTATAAAAGATAAATAATGGTATACCTGTATGGGACACTTACTTACCGTAAATGGAGCTTCCAGGACTGGAAGTTGCTCTGGGTGAGTCAGTGAGTGAGTGGTGAGTGAAGGTGAGGGCTTAGGACATTACTGTACTCTACTGTAGACTTTATAAATACTGTATACTTAGGCTACACTAAATTTATTAAAAATATTTTTCTTTATAATAAATTAACCTTAGCTTATTGTAATGTTTTTACATTAGAAACTTACTAATTTTTTAAACCTTTTTGACTCTTTTGTGGAAACAGTTTAAAACACAAACACATTGTACAACTGCACAAAAATATTTTCTTTATGTTGTTATTCTATAAGCTTTTTTCTATTTTTAAAATTATTTATTTATTTACTTATTTTTTGCTTTTTAAACTTTCTTGGTAAAAACTAAGATACAAACCCATGTATTAGCCTAAGACTACACAGGGTTAGGATCATCAATATCACTGTCTCATTCACGCCTCCACATCTCCTGCTGGAAGGTCTTCAAGGGCAATAACATGCATGGAGCTGTCATCTTCCATGATAACAATGCCTTCTGGAATACTTCCTGAAGGACTTGCCTGAGGCTCTTTTACAGTAAATGTTTTCATATATAAGTAGAAGGGGTACATTCTAAAATAATGATAAAAAGTATAGTATAGCAAATATATACATAGTCATTTATTATTATCAAGTATTATATATACTATACGTAATTGTGTGTGCTATGCTACTGGCAGCTTAGGTTTTTTTACACCATCACCATACACAGATGAGTACTATGTTATTCTATAATGTTACAGTGGATACAATGTCACTAGACAATAAGAATTTTTCAGCTCCATTATAATCTTATGGGACCACCATTTTATATATATATATTCATTGTTGACCAAAATATTGTTATGTGGCACAAGAATGAATGTATACAGAAGTTCCTCCACTTACAGTGTGGTTACAGCCTGATAAACTCATCAAAAGCTGAAAATATCGTAAATCAAAAATGCGTGTAATGCACTTAACCTACCAAACATCATAGCTTAGCCTAGCCTACCTTAAACATGCTCAGAACACTTATATTAGTCTACAGTTGGGCAAAATCATCTAACACAAAGCCTATTATATAATAAAGTGTTGAATATCTCATGTAATTTATGAATACTGTGCTGAAAGTGAAAGACAGAATCATTGTATGGGTACTTGAAGTACAGTTTCTAGGTAATGTGTATCATTTTGCCACCATCATAAAGTCCAGAAATCATAAGCCACTCCATCCTAAGTTGGGACTATCTGTATCAATTTTTTTTATTGTAGTAAGAACACTTAACACACGATCTGCCTTCTTAAATTCTTAAGTGCACAATGCAATATTGTTAACTATAGGCACAGTGTTGTACAACATATCTCTAGAACTTATTCATTTTGCATAACTGAAACTTTGTTATCCACCGAACATCAACTCTTTGTTTCTTCCCAACCCACCCAACCCCTGGTAACCACCACTCTCTGTTTCTAGGAGTATGATTATTTTAGATAGCTCATGTAAGTGAAATCATGCAGTATTTGTCTTTCTGTGACTGGTTTATTTCATTTAGCATAATGTCCTCCAGGTTCATCCATGTTGCTGTGTGTGACAGGATTTCCTCTTTTTTTTCAGACTGAATAGTATTCCTTTGTGTGTGTATACTACATTTTTTTTATCAGTTCATCTGTCAGTGTACATTTAGGTTGTTTCCCCATCTCGGCTATTGTGAACATTGTTAAAGTAAACATGGGAGTGCATGTATCTCTTCAAGATCTCGATTTCAATTCTTGTGGATATATATCCAGAGGTGGGATTGCTGGATCATATGGTAGTTTTATTTTTAATTTTTTGAGCAACCTCCACACTGTTTTCCATAGCTGATGTACCATTTTACATTCCTACCCAATAGTGTTGGGTTCTCATACAAGGGTTCCAATTTCTCCACAACCTCACCAACACTTGTTATCTTTTGTTTTTTTAGTAATAGCTGTCCTAACAGGTGTGAAGTGATATCTCATTGTGGCTTTGATTTGCCTTATGTATCAGTTGTGTTGTAACACACATTCAAGTTTTCAAAACAAGCATTAGAGCAGAACTGACTGCATATGTGAGGTAGAGCTGTAATTAATTTTTTCCCACATTCTTGGTCAGTTGTCCCAGTACTTTTGTAGAATAATCCATTTTCCCCACTAGTTTGTGATGATGCTGTTGAACACATACCATATCTCTACATACATGTGAGTCTGGTTCTTGTTTCTTTTCTGTTTTCTTTCTTTTCTTCCCTTTCTCTCCTTTATTTCTTTCTTATTTTTTTATTTTTTTTTTTTGAGATGACATCTTGCTATGTTGCCCAGGCTGATCTTGAACTCCTGGGCTCAAGTGAGCTTTCTGCCACAGTCTCTGGAGTAGCTGGGATTATAGGCACATACCATTATGCCCAGCTTCATTTTGTTTTTTTGTTTGGGAGGTTTTTTTGTGGTATTTTCTATGCCAATATCACATTTTCTTAATCACTGCTTTGGCACTTTGTAACCTTGGGCAAGTTAATTTCTGTGTGCCTATTTACTCCACCTGTGAAATTATGATAATAGTACCTAGCTCATTGGGTAATTAAAGGAGTAAATGAGCCAACATATTAAAGTGTTCAGATGTGTGCACCTGGTTCAAGAGTAAAAAACCCAATGTTAGTAGTTTTGTTATTAAAAGTAATTTCTGTAAGTTAATTAAGAGTCTTGGTATCTAGGAGACTGAGATTGCCATCATGTTTTTCTTCTTCCAGACTGTCTGGGAGGAAGTGCAGAGGAAGTGAGGAGAGGTTTATGGAAGGATTCCTTGAGACAGTGACATTTTGGCTGTTACATGAAAGTTTATAGGAGTTAACTGCATGTCTTAATCCATTTGAGCTGCTATAACAAAGTACCAGTAAGTGACTTTAAAACAACAAAAATTTATTTGTCGTAGTTCTAGAGGCTGAGAAGTCCAAGATGGCTAAGCACTGGCAGATTCTGTGTCTGGTGAGGGCCTGCTTTCTGGTTCATAGATGGCACCTTCTAGCTATGTCTTCCTATGGCAGAAGGGATGAGGTGTCTTTTGGGGCCTCTATTATAAAGGCACAAATCCCATTCATGAGGGCTGTGCACTTATGACCTCCCAAATACCATCACCTGAGGGGGTTAAGACTTTAATATATGAATTTTGGGATGTGGAGGCATAAACATTCAGGGAATAGGAGAATATTGTAGACAGTAGGGGCCCATGAGGCAAGAAAATAATGTGTCAAGGAACTGAAAGAAGGCTCTTGTAGCTGGATCTGAACCTAAAGAAAAATGATGCCAGCTGAGGCTAGAGAAGTAGGTGAGGCAGAACATGCAAAACATTTTAGACAATGTTAAAGATTTTAGATGTCATCTTGGAATTGTAGTTATAACTATTTGTAAAAATTAGTATTTCATGACTTGTAATCTTTCTTAGATATCTAAGACTAAAAGCCATGAAATAGTAATCTTTACAAATAGTTACAACTATTCAAAAAAGAAACTCAGAAGCTACAATTGGGCCCATCTGGACCCTAATAGTATACCAAGCATTGAATGTTGTTGAGAATGTATAAATTCAGATCTTTGTTCACTTATTTGTAGTTTGTGTGATCTTTTGATTCTGTCCTAGGCTTTTATCAGTTCAATTTGAGGAACATTGGGATTTTGGCAGATTTCGTAGATTGAGGGGTAGAGTTTTTACAGTGCAACAGATCTATATAAATGTCTTGAAATAAAATCTTTTCATTTATCCACATCATCTAATCTTGTCTTTCTTAGATATACCTACAAGACTGTACATTATTTCTGGAATAGATGCTCCTATTTTTCTATTTCTCTGATGATTCATTACCACAAATTCTATAAATTAGATATAGATGGCATGTAATAGAAATATAATGTCCTTTTTCAACTGAAGGTAGTGTTGAAAGCATTAAATATCATTAAATGGGAAAGACCCCTGTCATAATAGTGTCATTATATAGAAAGAAGTCACTTAAAGGTTTAGGAAAGAGAGATCTAGAAACATATGGCAACAGATGAATACTACCAAGCACAAATAGCACAAATCTTAATTCAGTACAGTAGTCCCCTTTTAATGGTGAGGGATATGTTCCAAGAACCCCAATGGATTCCTGAAACTACTGATAGTACCAAACCTTATATATACTGTTTTTCCTATATATACACACCTATGATAAAGCTTAACTTATAAATAAGACACAGAAAGCAATAACTAATAATAAAATAGAACAGTTATAAGAACATACTAAAATAAAAGTTATACAAATGCAGTGTCAATATTTTATTGTGATGTACTCACATTTCTTTTGGTAATGATATAAAATGATAAAATGCCTATATGATGAGATCAAGTGAGGTAAATGATGTAGGCATTGCGATGTAAATGGAAGATTTCAGAAATAAACAATTCATCAGTATTAAATTGCATGCTGTTCTGAGGAATGTAATGAAATTTTGTGCTGTCCCATCCAGATTGCCTTTAGTCACTTAGTAGGCATTTTGGTTATCTGATCAACTGTCAAGGTATCACAGTGCTTAGGTTCTAGTAACCTTTATTTTACTTAATGAACCTTTTCAAAAGAAGATGGACTAATGGCTGACAAACATATGAAAAAATGCTCAACATCTCTAATCATCAAGGAAGTGCAAATCAAAACCGCAATGAAATATCACTTAACTCCAGCGAGAATGAATGGCTTTTAGCAAAAAGCCCCAAAACAGTAAATGTTGGCGTGGATGTAGAGAGGTAGGAACACTCATACACTGCTGGTGGGACTGCAAACTAGTACAGCCTCTATGGAAAGTAATATGGAGATAACTCAGAGAACTAAAAGTAGAACTACCATTTGGTTCAGCAATCTCACTACTGGGTATTTACCCAAAGGAAAAAAAGACATTCTATAATACAGATATCTGCATTCGAATGTTTATAGCAGCATAATTGCAAAGATGTGGAAACAACTCAAGTGCCCATCAATACATGAGTGGATTAATAAAATGTGGTATATGTATACTATGGAGTACTAGTACTACTCAGCCATAAAAAAAGGTGAACTACCTCTTGTATTATCCTGGACAGAGCTGGAGCCCATTCTTTGAAGTGAAGTATCATAAGAATGGAAAAACAAACACTACATGTACTCACCATTAAATTGATACTAATCAATCAACACATATGCACATACGGAAATAACATTCATCAGTGTCAAGCAGGTGGGGTGGGGAGGGAGGGGATGGATAAATTCATACCTAGCGAGTGCAGTGTGTGCTTTCTGGGGGATGGGCACCCTTGTAGGTCTGACTTGAGAGATGCAAGGTCAATTTATGTAACCAAAGTGTTTGTACCCCTGTAATATTCTGAAATAAAAAAATAATAAAATATCCCCAAAGCACAAGAATAGTGATATAATATTTTGGGGCCACAGTTGACCATGGATAACTGAACCCACAGATGACTGAGCCCCATGGAGAGTGAAACCATGAATAAACCACGAATATGCGGGGATTACTGTATAACTGAAAGGAATTATTAAGCACTTTGGAAGATAAAATTCTATGTTTTAAAAATATCTCTTAAGTAAATAAATATAGAATTTTGATACTATTCCAGAAATAGTTTTTAATGTAAGTTTTACGAATGACATGTAATTATAGTGTTAATTTTATCTCAAGTCCATATTTCTATTTTTAATGCATATGCCATTACTACTTAAGAAAACTAATTGAGAATTCTGCATTTTCATTTTAAAGGCAAAAGCCAGTAACTATTTAAGAAAATTAACTGGAGATGAAAATCTACCCTCCCAAGTGATATGAGACTCCACAATAGCTTTTCTTACAGGTATTACCAAATCATCAAGGAATAGATAATCCCTATCCTTAAAAACGACTTTCTTGGAAAGTAGTAGAAGAAAAACTACCCTAGTTTTATTCAGCATAGTAACGGAGAAATATTTTTAAGTGCAGAAAATTTTTGTCACTGTCAGCACTTAGTCATGATAGTCTAAAGAAATGTTGAATAAAAGGGAACCTCTCTAATCAGTATTTATCAAAAACCTATAGCAAATTCATAAACAATATTTATCAAAAATCTACCTAATGGTGAAACTTTAGCTATCTCCATTAAAATCAAGACAAAAATGTTTGCTGTCTCTTTACCTACATAATTTTAGAAGTTCTAGCAAGTGAATAAACAAGAAAAAATATGAATAGAATTATAAAGGAAAAGACAAAACACATTATTTGCAGCAACAATATAATTTTTTACGTAGAAAAATCAAATCTATTCTACAACCGAATAGGACTATTAAGAATTCAGGGGGCTGGTGAATGTAAGATTAATCACTTTAAAAAAATTAATCATTTCTGTGCATCAACTATAAACAGTAATAAAATGTAATTGATTGGAAAAGATACAAAATTTCACATAGAAAAACTATGAAGTTCCTAGGAATCAATCTAACAAAATAAGTTCGATCTTTATCAGAAAAAATGATAAAATTTATTGAAAGACATTAACCTGAATAATAGAGACATATATCATGGCCGTGGATGAGAAGACTTAGTTTGGTAAAGACAGCTATTTCCCCCAAATTAATTTGTAAGTTTAATGCAATTCCAATCAAAATCTTAATAGGCTTTTTTTGTGGAACCTGATAAACTGTTGCTAAAATTTATAGGAAAAAGCAAATGGCCAAAGGTAGCTAAGGCAATTTGTAAGAACAACAAGCTGGAGGAACTTGCCCTAAAAATATCAACAATAAGGTAATCAAAACACTGTGAAATTAAAACAATAATAGACACTTAGATGAATGAGAATAGAACTGTATCTTAGTATGACATTTGTTCGCAAAGAAAGTAGTCTATATTTATTTTAGAAAACAAGGTTTTCTTTAGACTTAGTCCCTCAATTCTTCTTTTCTCACAAATCTTTGAACTCCACAGTGTGGAGGCTTGTAAGTTGCATAACCCTGACAGTGGGTTTGGAATACTGGTACATAGATAATTCTGCATACCCATTTTTAGAGAATTAAACTGCTCATGAATATTCTTTAAGAATTAGGACATTTTGTTAGGTTGGTGTCTTTCCTTTGCTATTTTCAAACATAACTATGGGTTTTTATTCTTATAGTGCTATATGTAGTATGCCCAGAAACATTAGAATGATGATTTCCTAGGAAAACTTTGCTACCTGTATCATTCCATACATGAGCTTTAAACATCTCATTAACCTTTAGTTTTCATTCTGTTTGTGATTGAACCTGGTTAAATGTGTAAGAAATGTTTCTGCAATAGAATTTAAAATAATTATGAGCCAGTTTCAAAGCATTATTTCATAGTAGGTATATTATAGTCAGAATAAATTTGTAAAGTTTTTTGGATTTATTTTTTTTAATGCTTTCTTTGCTAGTGACACTTATTTTACGTTTTCTGTCACTAATCATCTGATCAGAAGCTAATTCTAGGTAGCTGAAAATAAGATGAACATAGTTTCAGTAATGCTTATAGTGCTTAGTGTATCACACTTTTGAAATCATTCAAAAACCAATCCTGCTTGCTCCAGCAGATTTCACTATTGTATGAGGAACAAAGACAGTATTGTTGTTATTAACTTCTGTTGGTAAAGAAGCTTAATTATTTTTAAGATTTTTTTAAGTTTGAATATAATTACTATAATTAACCTTGCAAACCATTAATAACCAACTTGTCTTCCCTCCCCCAAAAAAAAAAAAAGTAAAGTACATAAAATTCATACACTGTTTTTGCAAGTGTCTTGAAAAAAATAATTTAACTTTTTTCTATTTTACCATCTTGCATTTTAAAATGTGTTTTGATTGATCCGTATGATTATTTGAATTTTTGTTCAATTGAAAAGTATTTTCTTGGCCAGGCACAGTGGCTCACACCTGTAATCCTAGCACTTGGGAGGCCAAGGTGGGAGGATTGCTGGAGGCCAGGAGTTCAAAACCAGCCTAAGCAAGAGCAAGACTCTGTCTCTACAAAAAAAAAAATAGAAAAATTAGCCAGGTGTGGTGGCTTGCACTTGTAGTCCCAGCTGCTCTGGAGGCTGAGCAGGAAGATGGCTTGAGCCCAGGAATTTGAAGTTTCAGTGTTCTATGACAATGCCAGTGCACTCTACCCGGGTGACAGAGCAAAACCCTGTCTCAAAAAAAAAAAAAAAAGAAAAGAAAAGTATTTTCTTGAATGCCCATCACCTGGATGTTTTTAAAAGTGTTGTTACGCATCGAATTTTTTTTTAATTACATCAATACTTGTCCTCAAGTAGTAGATATTTATAGAACCATAGAAAGAATACTTTATACAAATGAAATATTTTTCTTCCAAATACTAAATGGCATTATAGTTATTCTCGATAATCCTTTGAAGTAGAGATGTGCTTTAATATAAAATGAAATATCAAAAATAGATAGCTGTCCTGCCGTTCCTGTATTTCCAGGTATTTTAACTGATTTCTTTTCTTTTCTAGGTACCTAGTTGATAGTCGCTGGTTCAAACAGTGGAAAAAATATGTTGGCTTTGACAGTTGGGACAAATACCAGATGGGAGATCAAAATGTATATCCTGGACCCATTGATAACTCTGGACTTCTCAAAGGTCATTATTTTCTTCCTTCAGTCAAATTGTAAATGTGTTACATTTCAATATGCAAATGTCAATGGATTGAATGTGGAAAATGTTAATGTAAATAAATTGATAAATTAGAAATGTCTTTGCATTATTAGATTTGACCTAATGAACTTAGGTTATCCTATTATAACTAGTTATTCTGTATCATGACAAATTTTGTTTTTCATTTATAATGTCATAAGGGTTTATTAACAAGGGTTTATTAAACATATTTAAATGAAGATTGTAAATTAGAAAGCACTCTCTTATTATTTTGAGGAAATGCTGTTATCACATTATTTTTCCTAATGGACACATCCTTTTTTTAAAGTTGAGGAGCACTGATGTATGTTTATGATATTGGATTTTTGCATTAACCTTCTACAACTTTCACTACTTGCCAGTCCTTCTATACCTCTTACTACATTTAAAGGGAATAAAACTTAAGTACCAGAACTTCCATTTCTGGCAAAGATGGAGTAAGAGGGACTGGATTTACCCTCCCATCTGAACTAAATAAAACCCTGACAAAATATATGAAACAGCAGTTCTCAAATCACTGAAAATCAGGCAACAAAAAGCAGTGATCCCTGAGAGATGGGAAACAAATGAGGTAAGCCCTCTGATTGCCTTCTGCCTACTACACTGAAAGAGTTTCCAAGATACAGTACAGGAACAAGAAATTCGTGCACGTCCTTGCAATCTCCCTTAGTTGAGAAGAAAGGATTTGAAGTCCAGAGAGACCACGGCTGCTAGAGTTTTTAGGAGAGCATCAGAGAGGAGCAGGCAGCTCAGAGAGAGTGACCTAAAGACCTCGAGAGGGTCTGTCTTAAGTTTTCAATTGACTGTTGATTAGCGCGTTGTATGTGAAGAAGCTACCCAAAGCCAGGGAAAGAACCATCCAAAAAAATTATAGGGAACAATCATTGAGGCTGATATAAAACTGGGAATAATTTGTGTTCCCAGCAGCTAGAGTGGAAAACTTCATAATTCACTGAGAACATTTTTATCTCTGTAATAGGGTGAAATTAATTTGTGACCTGCTAATCTGAAAACATAAAACTATTTCCAAGTAGTTTAACTGCATTTCAGAACAAAACTCAAGAGTATTTTTAAGAATATAAAAATATCCAGAATCTAGCAACATAAATTTATAACATTTTAGATCTGACCAAATAATACCTATCATGCAAAGAAGCAGGAAAATATGACCCATAATGAGAAGAAATACTAATCTTCAAAAAATGGTATCTCCCTCAAGAGAGTGGAAAAAAGTTAACAAAATAAAATAAGACAAATACTAAATAAATAATAAGATGGTAGATTTAAACCCAGCACTGTGAATAATCACATTAAATATATACACCCCAATTAAAAACTGTAGATTGGGTAAAAGAATTAAGACCCAACTATTAACTGTCTATAAGAAACTCATTTTAAATGTAAAGACACAAATAGATTAAAAGTAAGAGATGGAAAAAGATAATACCATGCTGTGCTAAGCAAAATTCTAAGACTGACCCTCAGTCTTTTATAATCCTCTCCCCTTTGAGTATGGGTAGAACCTGTAAATAGGATGAGATATCACTCTAATGATTATGTTACATGGTAAAAGGAGATTATCCTGGTGAGCTTAATCTAATCACACCTGCCCTTTAAAAGCAAAGAGTTTTCTCTGACTAGTGGCAGAAGTCAGAAATTTCAAAGCATGGCAAGGATTCATTGCATCGTTACTAGTTTGGAGTTGGAGGGGACAGCATGAGACTCGAGACAGGCAGTCTCTAGGAACAGAGGGAGGCCTCAGGCTGACAACCAGTAAGGAAATAGGGCCCTCAGCCACAACCATGAATAACTAAATTCTGCTAATAACGTGAATGGGCTTGGAAGCAGATTGTTCCCCAGAGCCTTCGGATAACAGCCCAGCACAGCAGACATGTTGACTTCAGCCTAGTGAAATCCTAAGCACAGAATCCACTTGAGCTCACTTGAACTGCTCTGACCCACAGAACTGTGAGAGAATAAATGGGTGATATTTTAAGCCACTATGGTACTGTGGCATGTAGCAGTAAAAAACTAATACACATGCTAACACTATCAGAAGAATGCTGGAGTGGCTATATTAATGACAGACATTAAGTTTTAGAATAAAAAACATTACCAGGAATAGAAGGTCACTTCATAATGATTCATGGGATGGGACAGTTCATCAAGAGAACATAATAATCCTAAATTATATACCCATCTCATGGCATAACTTGAAGATATATTGAGGAGTGACATCAGCAAGATTGTAGAATAGGAAGTCCCAGCCCTCATCCCTCCACAGAAACTGCCTTAACAATGATATGTGGACCACAGTATTTTTATGAGAAGCCCAGGATGCAGTTAAGTCTCGTCTCTACATGAGTAAAAAACAGAATAACTACAGTGAAATAAATAAGAAGAACAATTTCATTTTGCCCATATCATTCCCTCCAAGCTTCCATAGTTTAGCATTGAGAGAGATTATCACAGCTCGGGACCTCTCTCTTGGAGAAAAAGAGAGAGGAGAGCGTGTGTCTAACTCCCCAGCCTTTTAGTATGTTGTTCAAAGGGCCGGTTTCTGTTTTGCCTCAGTGGGATGCTGATGGAACCAGCATAGTCCTGATGCCTGAAGGCAGTTAACAAAGGAAAAGGGGTAGGTGATTGCTACAGCTGGAAGGCTCTGTGAAATCGAAAGAAATCTAAGAACCCAAGACTTCTTTCATAGAAGGGAAGGAGAGGAGTGAGATATCCTGGCCTTTTAGTGTGGTGCCTGAGGAGCAGGTTTCTTCTGTCTTGCCTCACTGTGCCTGGTGGAACTGGCATGGTTCAGTTAAATTGGGGAATTTAAAAACAAAGGAAAAGGGCTTGCTGAAGCTGCCGTAGCCCTGCAATATTGGGAGAAGGCACAGAACCTGAGGCTTGTCCCCTAGGAAGGAGGAAGAGAAATAGAATCTGCCTTCAATGTCCTAGTCTTTAAGTGTGCTACTCAAAGGGCTGATTTCTGTCCTGCCTCACCAGGTGTGCTAATAGAACTGGCATAGTTTGGTGAGGACAGTTAAGAATAAAGGAAAAGGGGCTGGCGATTTGCTACATGCAGCACAGCTCTGCAAGATTGGGAGAAGGCTCAGAACTCAAGGTTTCTTTACAGGGAGAGGGAGAGAAGTGAAGCATGCCTCCAGTGTTCTGGTCTATGGGACAACAGTAACGTACCAGAGGGAAGAAGAAGAGATTATGAGCTCCTGAAAACAAAACAAAACACAGAAACCAACAAATCCCTCTAAGAACCTACATGCATAAGTACAGAAAAGACACATCTATAGAAAAAATTTGAGAGGCTTCCAGAATCTCTCACCAGCCTGATTTGTGAAGGTATTTCCCTGTCAAAGCCAGTTCATAAAGACTGAGAGGGGTGGTCGTTTCTTTAGTTGCACAGACAACAATGCAAAGCTACAGGAGCTTGAAGAATCAGGGAAACATGACACAAAGAAACAAAATAGATTTTAAGAAACCGACCCTAAAGAAATGGAGATGGATTGCCGACAGAGAATTCAAAATTATTGTCTTTAAGAAGTAGTACATTGAGTTTCAAGAAAACATATCTAAACAAAATCAGGAAAATGAAAATCAACAAAATGAAAATATCAGCAAGGAGGTAGAAATTTTAAAGAAAAACCAAACATATTTTGGAGCTGATAAATACAATGACTGAAAAATTCAACAGTAGACTTGGTCAGGTAGAATTGTCGTACTCAAAGACAGATCATTTGAAATTATCCTGTCAGAGGAATAAAAAGAATAAAAAAGTCTAAAGTCTAAGGAACTTATGGGACACCATCAAATGAACCAATGTATACATTATGGGAGTTCCAGAAGGAGGAAAGAAAGAGGGGCAGAAAGCTTATTTAAAGAAATAATGGCCAAAACTTTCCAAATCTGGGAATGGAAGTGGACGTCCAGATTCATGAAGCCCAAGAAAGATGTGAACAACACTGTTAATCAACTCAACCTAATTGACATTTATAGAACATTCCACTGAAAAACAATAAAAATACACTTCAAGTGTATGCATAGAACATTTACCAACGTAGACCATATTCTGGCCCATAAAACTTGTCTTAATAAAGTTAAAAGGATTCAAATCATAGAAAATATGTTGTCTTACCACAATGGAATAAATTAGTAGTTAATAGCACAAAGATGGCTGGAAAATCTTCAAATACGTGGAAAATAAATAACATGTTTCTTCATAACCTGTAGACCAATGAAGAATTGACAAAGGAAATTAGAAACTAAGTAAAAATGAAGACAGAAACATCAAAGTTTGTGGAAGGCAGCCAAATACTATGTGGATAGGGATTTACTGCACTGAACACAAAAGGAAGGTCTCAAATCAATGACTTTGGTTGCCAGTTTAAATATAAAACTAATAACAAATCAAAACTAAAGTAAGCAGAAGAAACAAAATAATAAATATCAGAAATTCAATAGAAAACAGAAAAATTGGTAAAAATCAATGAAACCAAAAGCTGTGTGCTTTTGAAGACCAATGGAAGTGGTAAATGTGTAGGTTGACTCATCACATGAAAAAGACAGTTACCAAAATCAGGAACACGAGAAGATAACATCAATACAGAATCTGCAAATACTGAAAGGACACTGAAGAAATATGAACTTGATGCCAATAAATTCAGAAAATTATTAATATATGAAAAAGATAAATTTCTTGATAGACACAATCAAAGCTCATTCCAAAAGAATAGATTGCCTGAATAGCCCTGTATCAGTTTCAAAAAATAGATTTGTAGTTTAAAACTTTCCCACAAGGAAAACTCCATACTCAAATGGTACCACTGGTAAATCCTATCAAACATTTAAGGGAAAAATAATACCAATTTTATAAAAACTCTTCAAATATTGAGAGGGACTATTTCCCAAATCATACTATGAAACCATCATTAACTTGATACCGTAATCTGACAGAGACATTTCAAGAGAAGAAAACTCTGCACCAATATCCCTCATAGACATAAATGTAAAAAGTAACAGAATTTTAGCAAACCAAAATTCTGATTATCTTATATATAATATAGAAATATATATAAAAAGGATACTAAAGTAAGACAGAGTAAAATAGGAGAAAACTTCCTAAAACAGTAATGGGCATCTATGAGAAACCTACAGGTGACATACTCAATGGTAAAAGACTGAATGCTATGAACATTAGGAAAAAAATAAGAATATCGCTTTCAGCTCTTATAGATCAACATTATACTTGAGGTTCTAGCCAGTGCAATAAGGCAAGAAGAGCAAAAGGCATACAGATTGTACAGGAAGAAATAATAAAACTGTCTTTATTCATAGACAACTATCTATGTATATGTAGAAAATTCAGTGGAGTCCAAAAAAACCAAAAAGCTACCAGAAGCAAAATGAGGTTAGTTTACAGGATACAAGATCATCAATCAAAAATCTATTGTATTTTATACACTAAAAATGAGCTATCAAACTCAAATTTTAAAAATACATTGTATAATAGCATCAAAAATATAAAGTACATAAGGATAAATCTGACAAAATGAGTACGCTGAAAGCTACGAACATCACTGAGAGAAATTAAAACCTCAAGAGAGAAATCGTATTGGTGGATCAGAAGACTCAATATTGTTAAATTGCCCTTTTCTCCCTAATTAATCTGGAGATTCAACACAATTCCAATTCACATTCCTAGTAGTCTTTCTAAATGTTGAGATTGAATTCATATGCCATAAATTCATCCTTTTAAATTGTACAACTCAGTGGTTTTTAGTATATTCACAAAGTTGTGCAACCATCATCTAATTCCACATTTTCATCACTGAAGAAAGAAACTTTATTTTCATTTACAGTCATACCTTATTTTCTTTCCCTCCCACCGCCTCCAGCCCTAGATAACACTAATCTACTTTCTGTCTCTCTGGGTTTGCTTGTTCTGGACATTTCATATAAATGGAATCACACAATACGTGTTCTTTTATATTTGGCTTCTTCCACTCAAGACAGAACAATGTGTTCAGATTTCATCCATGTTGTAGCATGAATCAGTACTTCATTTCTTTTTATGGATGAATGATTTTGTATTGAATGGATATAGTACATTTATCCACTCATCAGTTGATGGAGTTATTTTCACATTTTGGCTGTTATTAATGTTGCTGCTATGAACATTCATGTACAAGTTTTTGTGTGGATGTATATTTTCTTTTCTCATGGGTATACACCTAGCTGTGGTTGTCAAGTCATATAGTAACTCCGTTATTTAACTATTTGAGGATCTGTGAGATTGTTTTCCAAAGTAGTTGCATCATTTTACATTGCTGCTAGCAATATTATGAGGGTTTCAATTTCTCCACATGCTTGTCATCACTTGTTATTATCTGTCCTTTTTATTATTGCCATCTTAATGGGTGTGCAGTGGTATCTCATTGTTATTGTGACTCTCATTTCTCTGGTGATTAATGGTAAATATCTTTTTATGAGCTTTTTATGTATATATTTTTTGGAGAAATGTCTATTCAGATCCTGGACCCATTTTTTTAGTTGGGTTAGTTGTCCTTTTATTGCTATGTTTTAAGAGTTCTCTATGTATTCTGGATACTGGGCCCTTATCAGATGTATGATTTGTGAAAATTGTCTCCCACTCTGTGGGTTGTCTTTTTACTTTCTTGGTGGTATCCTTTGAAGCACAAAAGTTTTTCATTTTGATGAAGTCCAGTGTACCTATTTTTTTTTGTTATGCTTTTAGTGTCAAAAAGCGCTGCTGAAACCCAGATCACAGAGATTTACACCTGTGTTTCCCTCTAAGAGTTTTACAGTTTTGGTTGTTATATTTATGTTTTTGATCAATTTTAAATTGATTTTTGTGTATAATGTGTGGTAGCAGTCTAATTTCATTCTTTTGCATGTGGATGGATATTCAGTGGTCCGGTAGGTTTTTTTTAATAGAAATTGACATGCTGATTGAAAAATTCATATGGAAATGCAAATGATGTAGAAAGCCAAAACAACTTTGAATGTTTTAAGAAAAATTATAGAAGTTAACACTATCTGATTTCAAAACTTATTTTAAATCTGTAATAATCAGTGTAGTCTAATATCAGCATAAAGACAAATAGAGCAATTGACCAGATTAGAGAGTGCAGAAATAGATTTTATATATATGTTAATTTGATTTTAGACAAAGATGCAATAGAAATTCAGTAGCAAAAGGATAGTTAAACAAATACTGCTTGAGCATTTGGGTATTTATTTGCAAAAAAACTGAACTTTGATCCACTTATGGCACCGTATACAATGGATTATAGACCTTATCATAAAAACTAAAACTTATAAGAAAAAAAATAGGAAAAAAATCTTTGTGATATTGTATTAGGCAAATATTTCTTGGCTATGATACAAAAAGCACAATTAATAAAAGAAAAAAATTGATAAGTTGTATTTCTTTTTTTGTTTTTGGGGTTTTTTTTTCCCCAGCAACTGCGGCCTGATGATTTTTATTTATTTATTTGTTTTTGTTTTTTTGATAAATTGTACTTCATCAGTAATAAAAGCTTCTTCAAATGACACTGTTAAGAAAATGAAAAGACAATCCACAGTGTGGGAGAAAATATTTACAAATCACATAATTAATAAAAGAATTGTATGCAGAATATACAAAGTTCATAAAACTTATTTTGAGGAAAACATAAAACCCAATAGAAAAATAGGCAAAAGATTTGAAGAGATGCTTCACCAAAAAAGACAGTTTCCATAAAGCATACACAGAGATGCTCAACATCATTAGTATTAGAGAAATGAAGATTATAAAACCACAATGAGGTACCGCTACACATGTATTACAATGGTTAAAATTTAAAAGACTGATCTATAACAAACTCTCATACAGTTTCTGCAGATGTAATATAGTATAACTACTTCAGAAAATGATCTGGCAGTTTCTTAAAAATAAAACATACATTTACTATAGGACCCATTCATCCACACCTAGGTATTTACTCAAGAGAAACGAAAGCATTTATCCATGTGAAAAGTTGTACATGAATGTTGATACACTGTTATTTGTAATAGAAAAAATTGTGAACAACCCATATGCCCATCAACACCCAAATGGATAAACAAATTGTAATATATCCATATAATGAAATCCTACTCCGCAATTAAAAGGAACTATTGATACGTAAAAACATAGATGGATCTCAAAATAATTACGTGGCATGAATGAAAACAAATAGAAAACAGGCCATACTATTTTTATATAAGATTCTAGAAATGCAAATTCGTCTACAGTAACAGAAGCTAGGTACTATCTTCATATAAAATTCTAGAAAATGCAAAATACAATAGTTACAAAACACAGAATAAGTGACAGTCTTTAAGGCCTTTCCTGCTTCTTGATTTTTACATTGTTAAATCTTAATAGGAATAGTATGTTCTCATTATTGAAATGCTATCCAAAATAATTTTGTTTCCCCTGTTAAGACTAACTCAGAACAAGAAAAATCTCCTGTAAGTTGAATATAACTCAGTGAGCTGTTTCTGTACTTTGGAAATTCAAATAGCCAGATAGCAAATAAGTCTCAGATTAGGTTTGGGTATGAATCCAGAAATTTCTTCTAGAAATTTGGCCTTCCCTGCACTAAATTTTTGAGTTTACCCAGAAATTTGAAAGTGGATCATAGAATTAGAATCACATCTGAACTATTACCTTCATTTTAGATCTTGGGAGGAATCCAGATTGTGGGCCTTCTGGAATAATGAGATGGTTCACAAGATTCCCTTTTATGATTTCCATCATGGTTTCCCAGGCTATGTGTCTTGGAGTCATTGTAAAAGGTTATTGATTTTCTTCCGAATTTTCTGTATCAGCTGACACTAGAATGACCACTCCTGTTATCACGTGAGAGATCTCTGATAATCATATATTTGTGAAACACTCTTCCATCAGGTCTGTTGGGTAATAATTACTCTTTAATATTTTTTTTAGGACCTAATAAAGAAAAATTATGTCTTTAAGCACTGCTTTTTGACTAACGGTACAAATTAAGTTTTTAAAACAACAGGTTATTTTGAAATATGTGGGGGATTTGATCCTCTTCAGAGCTTTTTTCAAAACTCATCATTTTAAATACTTAAAGTAGTTTTCATGAATTTAATTTGTAATGTATAAAACCAAAGTGTTTATTGTTATATATTATTGTTTCCTTTTATGTATTGAGTTTATTTTTCCTTGTGCAGATGGTGATGCCCAATCACTTAAGGAGCATCTTATTGATGAATTGGATTATATACTATTGCCAACTGAGGGCTGGAATAAACTTGTCAGCTGGTACACATTGATGGAAGGTCAGGAACCAATAGCACGAAAGGTACATTTTAATAATAACTTAATGTAAATGTATTTTTCTTGAATAGTTCACATTTTATTGTTAATTTAATACATTTTGAAGACTTGTCATGTATCTTGGAGAAAAAGGCCAGCAAAATATCACTGTATACTGTATTATTATTATAATAATAACAACTAACACATAAAGAGGGTTTACTTATGCTAGTCACTGTTCTAAAGATATTACATATTATTAGCTATTTTAATCCTCTCTGTAGAGAGAAAACTCTGTAAAGTAAGTATATTTATCTCCATTTCACAGGTGAGGAAATGAGAACAAAAAGTTAGAGAAGAACAAGGTCTTCTAAAAGTCACATAAGGATACAGACTTAGACAACCTGACCCTGTTTTCTGTGTTGCACAGCTTTTTTGATAGAACAGTTAGAAAATAATAAAGAAACTAAAAGTTGATGAAATATTTTTTGTAACATAAACATTTTTTAAACTAGAAAATGTAGATATTTTTTATATTCCTTATTTTAAAGTTTTAAAATTATAGTCTAAAGACATTAAAAAATAACCAATTTTCTTTATTTTCGGGGACTAAAAAATGATAAGTGAGGATGTTGCTATAGTAGAATACCAAATATTCAAGATGAATCAGCCAACCTTACACAAATATTTGATTATTTATTCAGATTGGGGTAGGGGAGAGAGGATGGGGAGGGTCCACAATTTCTTGGCATAATTATTTATCTGGTTTGGGTTTTTTTTTCTACATAGAAACAATTAAAAAGTTGAATTAGGTAATACAAGGGTAAAAACCTCTAGTAGACCAAACCATATTTGGAGTTATTTGGAACTGATGCTATAGAGCTGCCATATTAACAATTTATGTTTGTATATCTATGGTTTAGGTATATTAGAAGCTAACTTTGGCTCTTGTATTCTAAATAGCTCCTGAATGTACCTTTTATTTAATTTAGTTTAGTTTAGTTTTATTCCTTAATTTCATTCAGCCATTTCAAAATTAGAATTCCTGTCTTATAGGAATGCGAGCCTTATAATATATATTAAATGATCTAGTTGTTTCATCTATAGTTGCTGGAGAAGCATGTTGGCCAATTGAAGGATAGCCTGTTTAGTTGTGAAACTGTCTAGAAGGATTTCATTTCTCAGATAAAATCTGTGTCCAGAATATCTTAAAATGTATTAAACTATATTACTTTAATCTTATATTCTTTTTTCTTATAAATGTAGCACATTATATACCATCATATACTACAAATATATAATGTATGACATTATACATTAATCGGTACACAAACAGATCAACCAATAATTTCATTGCCATTGTTACTCTTTGAAAGACTCTGTGCGATTTTTTGAAACCTTTGTCTGATAAAGTGAAAAAGAATCATGAAAACTTCACACAAATAGAAAAAAAGTTTGAGAAGTCTATTAGGAAACTACACATTTATTTTTAATAAGGTGTATAGAATTTATTCAGCTTGTAAAATAGTTTTCATACTTTAATATGCATAAAATTACCTGGAGTCCTTATTAAAGATGTACCTTCTTCCAAAATTAAATGAATAAGTCTGGGAATTTGCATTTTCATTTTTACTATGCCGTACGAGACTGATGCAGGTGGAATTCAAAGAAGTAAATTGATCGGCCTTACAGGGTCTGAAGCCTAACTTTGAATTTTACCAATCTCTGATTGCATTAAGGAATCTAAGATTGGTGATGCCCCTAGCTATCATGCAGAAAGAAAGTTAAACATCTCCTTGGGCCTCAAGACATCTCTAAAATGTTTCATTTTATAGTATGTGTATTCAACTTAAAAAACTAACAAAAAAAAAAACCAGACATTCAAGCAGGAAATATAAGGGAACCAAAATCCAAGAGACACAACAGACAACCGAAACAGACTCATAAGAAATCCAGATAACGGAGTTATTAGACTTAAAGATATTGTGCTTATTATGCTAAAAAAAATACAAAATTGAAAAGTAGGGCAAAGCTATTAAGAATCAAATATAATTCTAAAACTTATGATAAGAAAAATTCATGGACTTAGTGTTTGGAAATAATACTAGACTAAAGAGAATTGAAATGAGAATTTGTAAACTAAATGATTTGTCAATAGAAAAATATATTCTAAAGCTTAGACAAAAGAATGGAAAATAACAGAAAAAATCAAAGCATATATTGAATGTGGTGAGTAAGTTTAAAATATATACATATTATTGGAATCTTAGAAGGAGAGGAACGAAAGAATAGGATAGAACTAATTCTTGAGGTGGTGGTAACTGAGAATTTTCCTGAGCTGAGAACAGTATCAGGATTCAAGAAATGCTGTGCATTCCAAGCTGAAAAGTACAAACAAAATGATACTGAATAAAAATATTGAAAAGCAAAGGCAAAAAGATAATTCTAATAGTAGCCAGAGAAAATGGTACATTATTTTCAAAGTAAGGATAAGACAAAGAAATAATTTCTCAAGAGAAATGATGGAACCCTGAAAATAATGTGCTATCTTCAACATGCCAAAAGAAAACAACTACCAATATAGAATTCTTTGACCAAGGAAAGAATCCTTCAGAAATGAAGGTGAAAAAAGCCATTTTCAGACAAATAAAAACTATAGAATTTGTTACCAGCAGACCTGCACAAGGAAATACAATATAGTCTTCAGAATGGAAGGGAAATTATTCCAGATGAAAGCTTTAAGACATAGGAAAAAATGTAGACAGATAAAATGTAAATATTATGAGTAAATTTTAATATAGACTATTTAAAATAATAATATAATTTCTTATGGAGCTGAAAATATGTATAAAATTAAACTACACAATAATATTACCATATAAATTAAGATACTAGCCTCCAAGATGTTCCTCAGTGATCCCCAACTCCTCATATTCACATTCTTCAGTAGTCCCCTTCCATGTTGTACCAAAGTTGGTATATGTGGCCAGTAGCATATAGCAGAACTCATGGTACATCTCTTTCAAGATTAGGTTATAAAACACACAGCGGCTTACATCTTGGGTGCGCACGCACTCTAGCTCTCTCTCTTTCTCATTTCTCACTCGGGGGAATTCAACTGCACATGGCGAGGACACTCAGGCAGCCTATGGAGAGGCCCACATGGTGAGGAACTGAGATCTCTGGCCAATAGAGAGGAACGGAGGCCTGCCAACAACCATGTGAGTGACCTTGGAAGTGAATCCTTAGTTCTAGTTTAGTTTTCAGATGATTGAAGCCCCAGCCCATGCCTTGACAGCAATGAGAGACTCTAAGCTGAATGAATGCAGCTCAGCTGCTCCCAGATTCTTTACCCTCAGAAATGATGTGAGATAATGTTTCTGTGTTAACCTACTAAATTGTAGGGTAATTTATTAGGCAGCCATAGATAACTAATACCGATCTTGGCACCTGGAAGTAGAGTGCTGACATAACAATAACTTGCAATGTGGTAGCGGCTTTGGAGCTAGGCAGTATGTAGAAGCTGTAAGAACTTTTAAGAGTATTAATGAAAGTCTAAAGGGCCTTGAACAAACTGTTAGTAGAATATGATACTTTGAGGAGGCTTCCAGCGAGGAAGGACTTAAAGGAAAGTGAGGAAAATGTTATTGGAAAGTGATCTTTGTTATGTAGTGGCAGAAAATTTAGCAACATGCTGCCTGCAGTAAACTGAAAGGTAAAATAAATTTATCTAATGAAATTGGGATCTGTCAAAGTGGTGAAAGTACTGCCTAGTTTTTTCTTGTACTGCTTTTAGTCAGATATGAGGTAAGAGAAAACTAAAGAAAAGACTGTTAAACAAAACAGAGCCAAGATTTACTAGTTTTGCAGATTTGAAGCCCTTCCAGATAGCAAATGGTGCTAAAACTAAGAAATGTTTCTGAGCAAAGATCAAACTCAGAACACTTTCAGAAAGGCATGACCTAAAGTTGAAGCCAAGGATGTAACTGTAAAATTATCTCAAAAAAATCAAAGTTTGTGCCTCAGAGTACTTTTCAGACAAAAGGCCCTTTAAAGAATATAAAGGTGTGCTTAAAGATTGTTCTCTCAATAATATTAAGGATGTTTTCTCAATGTGTGGCTTCTAAAAACAACGAAGCTTCTAAGAAACTTAAGGGTAGTCCCTCAGCCTTCTCAGTATAAAGCCAAGGTAGAGAGGACTTATTCTAGAAGACATTTGAGGACATGACTTTTGTCTAATGGAATGAATTCCAATAAGATTCAGTGGAGATCTACATTGTTTTTGAGAGAATTACATCACAAAACCACTGTCCTCTTTGACTACAGAGACGGTATAAAATGAAAGAAACCTCTGACCTCCGAGATGTCTATAAGCAAGAATCAGGCTGAAAATTTACTCAACTGTAAACATGTGTTAACTTGTGAAAAAAGGATGACTCAGGAGAACCAAATGTTATGAAAAGTCATCTTCAGGCAAAGGTAGAACTGCATTCTAGTCAAGGAACTTTTAGTATTTGTTCAGGTAGATTTCATAATTGCTATGTCCCATTGACTCCTTTGTACCTCCTATTCTCTCCCCTTTTAAAACAGAAATATCTAAAAAGTTATATTCTGCATGCTTCACCATTTTATTTTGGATGTATGTGGGGCAGAAGACTTGTCTCTTAGTTCACAATACTATAGATCAGGAGGAACTACAGTAGTCCCATCCCCCTGATCTTCAGTTTTGTTTTCCATGGTTTCAGTTACCTGCAGTCAACTACAATCTGAAAATACTAAATGGGAAATTCTAGAAATAAACAATTCAAAAGTTTTCAATTGTGTATCGTTCTGAGTAGCATGATGAAATCTTGTGCCATCCTACTCTGTCCCTCCCGGGACGTGAATCATCCCTTTGTCCAGTGTATGCACACTATACCCTACCCAACCTTCAGTCACTTAATAGCCATCTGGGTCACTAGATCAACTGTCATAGTGCTTGTCTTGAAGGTCAGTAGTAGCCTAATGCTGCATCACAATGCCTACATCAGTCACCTCAGTTTACCTCATCACCTGAACATTTTATCATCTCATATCATTACAAGAAGAAGGGTGAGTACAGTACAATAAGATACTTTGAGAGAGGAGAGACCACACTCAGATAACCTTTAGTGTAGTATATTGTTAAAATTGTTCTTTTTTTTAATGTTCTTCAATCCTCTGAAAATTATTCTATTTTATTATTAGTTGCTGTTATTAATCTCTTACTGTGCCTAATTTATAAAATTAAAATTTATCATAAGTATGTATACATGTGTAAGAAAAACATAGCGTATATAGGGTTTGGTGTTATCCAAGCTTTCAGGCATCCACTGTGGGTCTTGGAATGTATTTCCCTCAGATAAGGGGGCACTGCTATACGACCGAGATGCTTAAAGAACTATATACAAGTTCACCTGCATCTGAATCAGATATAGAAGACAAATTTCTGAACTTCGAGTTGATGCTAAATGGGTTGAGACTAATGGGGACCTTTGAAGGAGATGAGTCTAATTTGTATGTTGGGGGAAAGAGCTGTGAATCATCAAAGGCCAAAGGATATACTGGGGTAACCAGCCTCAGAGATGCTCCCCAGTGAACACAACCTCCTAGTATCCACACTCTAGTGTAATTTTCTCCCACATTGTACCAGAATTGGTCTGTATGACCAGTAGAATATGGCAGAAATGATGGAATGTCACTTCTGAAATTAGTTCACAAAAGATACTGGTACTTGTATATTAGGGTTGTATATTAGGGTTCTCCCTCCCTCTCAGATCACTCACTCTGGCTGAAGCCATCTATGTGCACTGTAGGTAGCTTATGGAGAGACTCACATAACGAGGAATGGAGGCCTGCCAACAACCACATGAGTGAGCTTATAATCAAAAGATTTGAACATGATTAACCACTATGACCTAATTGACATGTGCATTGCACTTAGTCATAAGAAAATACAAATACCTTCTCAGTGGAAATTTTTAGCAAATTGATCACATGCTGGGCCATCAAAATCTCAATAAACTTCTAGTGATAGAAATTATTCAGTGTATTTTCTATCTCTCGTGGGATTAAGGTAGGAATCAGTAACAAAAAGATACTTGATTATCCTCCAACTACATTGAAATGGAACAATATACTTCTAAGTAATCCTCGAGTCAAAGAGAAATAAAAATGAAAATTAGACATATTTTAAATTGAATGATAATACAACTATAACTTAAAAGAATGGCTTAAGTCATTATTAGAAGGAACTTTATAGCTTAAGTGCAAATATTGGAAAAGAAGAAAGTCTGAAAATCTGTTGTTTCAAAAAATTAGGAAAAGAGAATTAAACTTAAGATGAAGTATTGTAAAGTAAACATTTATAAAAGAGAAAGTAAACCTACACTAAATGAACAAAGTTCATTTACTATACTATAAAGAACAGTGGAATTAGATCAGTAAAATAAAGATTTGAGTCCTGGCAAGATTGACCAGAGAGTAGGCATAAATAACCTGTATTAGGAATGAAAAAGAGGACATCATAGCAGAGCCTAAAGAATTGTTTAAAAGACTGTTTTTTTGAACAACTTTATGTAATAAATTGAAAATTTACATAAAGTAGAAAATTGCTAGCAAAATACAACTTTTAAAAATTGATGCAGTAAGGCTGGGTACAGTGGCTCACAGCTGTAATCCTAGCAATTTGGGAAGTCGAACCAGGAGAATCGCTTGAGGCCAGGAGTTTGAGAGTAGCCTGAACAACATAGCAAGACCGTGTCTCTACAAAAAAACACAAAAATTAGCTAGGTGTGTTGGCATGTGCCTGTAGTCTGAGCTACTTGGAAGGCTGAGGCAGGAAGATCACTTGAGCCCAGGAGTTTGAGTTTGCAGTGAGCTATGATGATGCCATGGCACTCTCCCCCAGGCAATAGAATGAGACCCTTTCTCAAAAAAAAAAAAAAAAAAAACTTAAAAAATTGATGCAATAAGAAATCTGAATTGACCTATATGATTAAAGAAATTGAATCGTTAATTGAAAACTTTTCCACAAAGAAAGCTCCAGGCCCAGAAAGCTTCACCGGTATATTCTACCAACTATTTAAAGAAGAAATAATACCAGTGCTATACTAATTCTTTCAGACAATAGAAGAAGGAATATTTCCCAACTTACAAGGCTAGCATAAACATGACACAAAACCTGGAGAACAGTATAAGAAAGAGAAATTATAGCCTACCTTCATTCATGAACCTAGATGCTTAATTCCTAAATACAGTATTAGCAAGACAAATCCTGCAATGTGTAAAAAGGACAAAAATGACCAAGATGAGTTTTTTTCAAAGAATGCAATTTTGATTTAAATTAGAAAATCACTCATCATAATTTTGGTATTAGCAGAATGAAGAAGAATGATCTCAATAGATGTAGAAAGAACATTTGATAAAGCTCAACATCTATGTATGATCTTTTGTTAAAAAAAAACCTCTTAAAAATAGAAAACTAGGAATAGAAACCTACTGCAAGCATTCATTGTACTCATTGGTAAAGTATTAAAAACACTCCTTCCCAGATCACAGGGGCAAGATAAGGATAACTGTATTAGAGATCTTAACCAGTGTGGTAATAAAATGAAAAGAACTACAAAAGTAAGGGTTGTAAAATAAAACTGTCAATGTTCTTGTAAGACATGATTCTATAGGTTTAAAACTCCAAAAATATGTTCTAATTAGAACTAATAAGTGTAGCAAGGTAGTCAATATAGACCTTATAGACCAGTTATTTATCAGCAACAAATAAAGTTGAATCTTAAAATAATGTTTACAGTAGGTCAGAATACTTATGAATAAATCTAACAAGAATGTGCTTTTCTACACTGAAAATTACAAAGCATTATTGAGCAAAATTAAAGAAGACCCAATGGATCCTGGATCTAGGCTGGGGACAGAGCCTAGATCCACAGTCACCAAACCACATTCATTTTAGAAACATTTACTGAGCACCTACATTTAGTGCAGAAAAATTTGACCTACTTCTTGGAGTCAGGGTGAAAACAGCTAATGGTAAAGACAGGTAAATAACTATAACCACAGTTCTTAATGTATAAGAAATAAATTCTACATGTGACATTTCATCCACAAATATGTCAGGATATATTTCTTCAGAAACAAGGACACAAACATAACCACAATACCATTATCACACCTAAAAAACTAAAATTAATCCATTAATATCAAATATCTAGCCAATACTCAAATTTTTCCTGTCTCATTTGTATCATTTTGAATCAAGATCCAAATAAAGTCCATATATTGCAATAGTCAGGTAGTTCTCTTAAGTGTCTTTTAACCTAAAAATTTCCCATTTATCTGTCATAGTCTTGCAATTTTTAGTTAAGACTACTTCATAGATGGTGACTGACATATGTTCACTCTAAGTAAGGTACAAATAATATTCAGTTGCTCCTCTTTTTGTGATGTTGGCAGACATTAAAACCAACACCTAGATCAGTGATGAGCAAACTATGACCCACAAGCTAAATTCTACCTACCACCTATTTTTGTATTTAGTGCTTTTTTGTAAACATAGCCAGGTCCATTCATTTATATCTATGGCTGCTTTCATGACCATTTACTAATTATCTATGGGTACTTTTAAGTCTAAAACAGCAGAATTAAGTAATTTCAAAAGAGGCCAAATGGCCCAAAAAGCTGAAAATATTTAGCATTTGACCCTTTATAGAAAAAGTTTGATGACCAAAAAGTTTGTCTATTAAGCCCAGTGTCATTACATTGTTTAGTACCAAATTTCTTTAGAAATTACTTTTGTTTCTCTTTCCATTGCAGGGCGGGGAGGCACTTGGAATGAAGTAAATTTTCTGTGAAACTTTCACACACAGATGTAAAGAGTAGACTACATTAGGTTTATTAAATATATTTATGGCTTTGTAAGAAATGCCCTATAATCACAGCAAAAAATGAACAAACAGAAATTATATTTAATTCTGCATCAACTTGTATTTCCCTCACATACTTAGTAAAGAGACTTTGCCTTCACTGTGGCCATGAATTCATGAAAATATTTTATATACCCATAAGTCTTAATATTTACATATCCATAATTCTTAAATTTTGGACAAGGAGATAGATTTCACTTTTTATTTATGGTGATGTAACAGCATTATAATTCACTTAGAATAAACATTATAACTGTCATCAATAATTCTGAAACATAACTATCATTTCTGAATATTCCCATTCTAATCTTATTTCAAATATGTATTTTAATGGTTATAATAATTAAGTAAATATAACTTTGTACCTTGTTTTTCATTAGCTTGTTTCTTTCTGTTGCACTCTTCATAACCATCATTTCCAATGTTTATTTTCAATGCAAACATTTTTAATGAATGTAGACTTTATGTGAACAAATATAGAGAAGACTATATAAACAATCTACCTGTGAACATAATAACACTGACTTATAAATATGCTGATTATTTTTCTGCTATGATGTTATTGTTTTCAAGCTTTAATAATGTAGTATAGTCCTTTCAAATAAAAATTGTTTGGGAACAAACTCAAAATTTTTTTTTTAAAAAAAGAACAACTTGTTAATATACTACTTTTGGAGGTAGTAAGATAAATATCTTACAATATTAGGAGTATTCTGAGTAGTGATGATGATTTTAGCAATATAAGATGTTGGAGAGAAGAAAAAAAGGAGAAAAATTCTGAATCCCAATAGTGTGGATTTTGAAATAATCTTGATGTTTTGTTTTCATAGGTCTTACAGTGACTTTCTGACAAATCAACAGGTTCTTTCCTAATACTATTAGTATTAGGAAAATTGACATTTTTAAGACTATTGTATTTAGAAAATATTTACTTCAATATAAATCATAATGAGGGATTTTCTTATTTTTTTAATTTGTTATTTTATCCTACTTACCCCTTTCCCTGTTCTGTTGTTGGTCATTCCATTTCCTTTTTTTTCCCCCTGTGAAAATGAGGCCTACAGGTTACCTCAATTTTAGCAAACCCACCAGTGATTAATAGCTACCTTAATGTAGTATTGTTTTAGGATTTTACTCAGATTTTGGGTCCTAAAACAGAAATTTCTGATTGATAAGAATATTCGATTCCTGTGTTTCTGCTTAAATATAACTACAAGTTACAAGCTATAAAATTAAATATTACTACATTCTTAACCTCAAAATTAATCAGCATAAGAGGTTTAAAACAAACTTTGTAGTTAAGAGTTATAATTTATATATTCATTTAATAAAATAAAGTTTATTAGCAGAAGGAGAGGTATAGGCTGTTACTTATTTTAGGAATTTGTAGCAAGCATAATTAAGAGAATATATATGACAGTATCATAAAAATTCATGTTGGATTAGACGTCAAATACTAGATAAACTGCATTAGAATTTTTCAAGCTGAAATAATTTTCCATGCAAGTGAAAGACAAGCTTGTAAATCCCTTACTGAATTGATAAAAACTCGTGAGTACATCCAGCAGTCATTTGGAGCCTCCCTTTTGCCATATTTGTCTAATGTATCACATATCAGCCCTATTACTATTTTCAGAAACAGTATTCATGACTGAAATCCTACAGTTAACCTTTAGAAGATCAAAAGGAAATATACTTACTTAAAAGGTGACCCTAAAATATACATATTTTCTCTTTTTATGCTTTATTGTTTGCATGTTTAAGAGCTTTTTTTTTTTCATGTGTTTCATAGAATTACTAAGTGTGGATTTAAATGTCAAACAAAGTCATTTTGGGATAAAACTAACATATCGGTTACAAGGCCATAGCTGAATAGATTGGTGGCAGTAATTTGGAGTTATCATTTTAAAAGATTTATTTTAACAGAGAGAGTGATAATATAGCCATTGTTAGATGAAATTGTATAAAACTTAACTTTTTAAAGGTTTTCCACTTGGGGTCACTACTAAAAACTAGAAGTATGTCTGTCTTTAATCAGAGCTGAATTTATATTAGTAATATAGAGAGAGGGAGAAAGAAAAAACAGATATATATAGTCATTTTGGGTAAACTTTTTCATCATAAATATGGAATGTATTCATTATTTATAGTGTACCAAAGTATCTTCATAGATCAAGAGAATGTTTTTCCAACCTGTCAGCTTAATGTTTTTAAATCATGATTATTCCTCTTTTAAATATTAAAGTTTCTAAAAATGTTTCTTGGTTTTGAATTTTCTGCTATCCGATATCTTCTGTTTTATATTGGCAGGTTTTAATTGTTATTGTTTTTCATTGGAGATCTGCAGGTTTTTCCTAAAGCCTCTGAGAAATATATTGCTGCTAGAGAGAGTGAAATATATTCAGATAGCTGACACTGCTTTACTTTGTTTCATTTTTTAGGTGGTTGAACAGGGTATGTTTGTAAAGCACTGCAAAGTAGAGGTATATCTCACAGAATTGAAGCTCTGTGAAAATGGAAACATGAACAATGTTGTAACTCGAAGATTTAGCAAAGCTGACACAATAGGTAATACAAGATCCTATCTCTTTTTTAAACCATAGCTATTAGATATTTAGTTATAATTCTCTTTGTTATATGCTACAAGGATGGTAACCATTTTAAAAATTTATACATAAACGTTACAGATTCCCAGCCTTAATGCAGTATGTCTTAGAGTTAAATTACTTATTGTTTCTGGCTATTTTTTATTTATTATGTGAGTTTAACATTTGTGCCATTTGGATTTTTTTAAAATCAAATATTTACTGTTTTAATTTAGCATTTGAAAAATGCATGTCAGTTTGTAACATAAAGTAGAGCTTTAAATAAAAACTTAAATAAAACTAGGCAAGATAGTACAGAAAATGGCAATTAGTTATTTCCTTTTTTCTCTACTCTTGTATACTCTAAATACAGTTAAGTAGCTAAGGCAACAGTCTTACCATTAACACATTGATTTTTTTTTTTGTAATAAATAGGTTAAGAAGCCATAGAACGAAATACAAGTGGACCTAATTCTCTCTGTATATTTATATACCTATAGATATTAAAATATATGATCTCTTTCTTTTATTTAAAAGCCACGTTTTATGATCAAGACTGTATTGAACAAAGTGTTTTTAAAATAAATGATTATGAACTTAGTAAAAATTGTAATATTTTTTGTTTCATAAAACACAACTCAAAATAATTACAAAAGATAGTTGTATTTCATTTCAAGTAAAGTTGTTGTAAAACAAGATTAATGGTAATAACATTGATCTCGTTGGAAAATGCAATGGACATTGGAGGACACATGTAGAATTCAGCATGGATGAGAAATTTGCAAATTTATATATTACAGAACTCTGTAAGATTTCCTTGTTGTAATTCAGTACACTTTAATTAAAAGTAAATGAAAGTATTTCATAAGTACATTTGGCTTTCACCACTTACCACTTCATAGCAAGAAAATACTATTAACTCACATTTTTAATGAAATAGTTTTCTTCAAGTACCCAATGCTTAATTAATAAATGTTTTCAACAAATAAAATATATTCCCCCTTCTTTATTTAGGTCATTTATAAGCTCAAGATTCAATTTTAGTAAATACATACAGTCATCTTTCTAAAATGAATGCTTAAAATAAAAAGATTTTCATATATAAATGTCATTTCAATATAATTATCATTCTGGATAAATTTGTTAACATTTGAATTTCCAGATTTGTAGAATATATTCAGGAAAATAAAACATTTCTACATACTAAAAACTGAAAGTTTTCAATGTATGAAAATTATGTTAATCATATGAATATGTACACAATAAGAATCTATGTCTAAAAAGTATAGTCCTACTTGGCCAGTCAAAGGCCGCCTATGTAACCTAAACATATGTAACTAATACTCTGAAATAAAAAAATGTATATATAAGAAGCATAGTCTGTTAGAATTAATTCAGACTAATCTCTGAAATTTACAGCCAATTGGAATATAAATGAAAAGTTACCTCTTAAAATAGTTGATAGAGATGTTTTCTAGTTATTTTAAAAATTTGGTGTTTTCTTCTCTCCTTACCTCATTTTACTAGGAAAATTACATATAAATATAAGATTATCAGCAGTGTTATTTTAGAACATTATTTTACTGAATGTTTTAAAACTCATGAAAATCGGCAACTGGTTTAATTCAAAACAAGCATTATTGAGTTCTCATGATAAGTACTATGTAGGAATTTGTCAAGGAGATACATAATTTATAAAGGATCTCTGCTTCAAAAGTTTATGATCTTGCATAGATTTTAACCAATATGGTTTAAATATACTAATACTTTAAAATACTAGATACATTGGATATATACCTTAAAATTGTATATGAACTGAATTTTTATATAGCTACAGTTTCCTATTAGATCAATGTTTTTCAAACTGGATTGTTGATACTTTAGTGGTTCATTAAATAGTTTGGGGAGTAAAGAGAATTGAATGGCAAATATCAGAATACAAAATGTCAACAGATAAGTATGTGTCCTGAATCACAGTTTATTAACATAGCTCTTAGTTAAAAAGTTCGAAAGTCTGTATTAGAGTCTTCTTTTTAAGCAAAAAGTTTTGCACAAATTAAAATTAAGCCAGGAATTTTAGAGACTTCATGGTTATAGTTATCTAAGATAATAGTTATTAACATTTACTGTGTTTTAGACACTTTACAGGAATTTTCTTTCTTGTATCTCAACAACTCTGTATCTTTATCGTATGGGTGATGAAGCTGAGGCTTAGAACTTACCTAAATTCACCCTGGTATCAAGTGGTAGAGCTAATACTTTAACTTCATAACCAGGGCTCTTCTACCAGAGTCTTATCTCTTAATTCCTGCCTGCAAACTGTGCTTGCTAAAAGAATATTCCTTTGGAGGTATTAATTGGGCTGACTTTATTTTTTAAAGGAAATTGGTTTTGAAACAAAGAATTTAATAAAAAACTGAAGATGAATCTATATTTTCCCCCTTATGATCTTTTAAGAATCTTGAAGATGATTAGCATAGCTATGTATATGAAATATATCTATATAAATCATATATACAGAATAGGAAATATAGATGCCTATTTTCTGTTACCAAATTAATAAAATGTTCTATTTTCAGCTAGAACTACCTATATGGACATATAGTAAAAATGATGGTAACCACAGGCAAGATCTAAATGATTTACCATGTCAGGATCAAAATACTTTGCCTTTGAATATATTTCTTTCTAAACTGACATATTTGGGTATTGAACATGTTCTAATAAGATAGATAATTTTTATTTTCCTTTAAGGATAACCACTAAAACATAAGTTTTTCATTAAACTTATTGAAAAATGCTTTTTGCTTATAAAATTATTAATAGAATTGGTTGAAATTCTTATTAAATATTCCTACTGGAAATTTTTCACAACAGTTTTATTTCTATTATATGTATTAATATTTTTCTACCTCTGTATGCTTCTCATTAAACAGTTAATACAGTTGGATTAATATGTGATAAAATAAACACATGCTCTCATTCCGTCGATATTCTTGACTCCAGTGATCTTGACCTACACCCAGCTTCAGCCACCAATTTCCATAGTTATACTTCAGACTGTTGTTATCTATAACTGCACTAGCCAAGTCTCAATTTCAGCATTCTACTTTCTGGCCACCACTTTCTCTGCTACCATTTTCTCTTGAGCCCACTACGTTAGACATTCAAACTTACCACTCCTTTGGCACTGCTTCTATCATAGTATCTCATAACCTTCCCATTGCCAAATCCAGTGGTAATTTAGAAATTTCCCATTTTCTTAACTTGCCAGGAAAATTTAACACAGTAAACTACTTTTCCATCTAGAAACACTCTCTCTTCAAATGGCTTTCAGGGCACAGGTTCTCACTGGTTGCATCTTCTCAGAGTCCTTTGTAAGACCCTCTTCATATTCCTGATCTCAAAACATTAGTGTGTCTCCATGCTCACTCCTCTTTTCCTTTGTGATTTCATCTAGTCTCCTGGCTTTAAATATTTTCTGCATGTTGTTATCTTTTAAATTTATATGTCCTGCCCAAAACTCTCCCATAATTCCAGTTTCAGCCATTCCATATCTTCACTTGTGTATCTGATAAGCATCTCAAGATGATTATCATGTATAAAACTAAACTCCCTTCTTTCCCTTCAAAACCTACTACCCTGTCATTTTTCCTCATCTCAGTAATTGCCGCTTGTGTTCTTCTGTTATAATAGCTCAGGACAAAAACCTTCGTATCATTCCGATCCCTTTATTTTCAACCTGCATGTAATCTAAAACATATCTTCTTAGGAATTCCTTCAGAATTTATTCTCAGTCTGACCACTTAACACTACCACCTTCATTTGGATTGCTGCAGTAGCCTAATCTTTCACCCTCGACTCCCTGCAGGCTGTTCTTCACTAGCAGCAAAATTAAACGTTTAAAGTGTCAGTCAAGTGGTCCCACTTTTCTTCTTCAAACTCCTCAATGGCTTCCCTTCTTACTCAGAATAAAATAGAAATACTTTCATAGCTCACACAATTGTATATAATCCTATGGAAGTACCTTTATGGTTTGATTTACGTCTTGCTCATTCTACTTCAGCCACATTGGTGTGCCCAGCTGTTCTAAACCAAGGACATTCACACCTCAGAGCCTTTGCATTACTCTTTCTTCTGCCTATAATGCTCTTCCCCCACGTATAAGTAGATTTAAAATTTAATGAAGAGGAAACTTCCATATATGCTATGCTTCCATATAATATGCCATATGTTTGTATATAGCATATTATGTACATAAATAATCTGCATCTGTATTAATAGAAAAATGTCTGAAAGAAGAAATATCAAAGTTAGCAGTGGTTATCTCTAGGTAGACATTTTATTTATATTTGTCAGTATTTTCTGTATTTTTGACATTAGGAAAAATTTATTCATTTTTATAGAAAGACTAACACAACTCCCTTTCTGGCTTCTTCCTCTACTTTCTTTCCTAGGTAATGTTCTGTTTCTTCATCTGAGTGCTATTTACATGGGTGTGTCTACTTTGGAAATTTGCCACAATATATGGATGATTAGTCCATTTTTCTGTATGCACGTTCTACTTTAATAAAAGAACAAAAAGAAAAAAAATACAATCTCACCAAAATAGAAGACAGTATTGACAGTACATTTATTTTATGTATTTATGTAATTTTTTAAATATTCTGGGTAATTTGCTTTAAGTTTTGAGATATGCTGTAAGATTTTCTACTGATTTAATGCCCTAATCAAAATCTCATTGACTACAAGACTATTACAGAACATTGGCTGCCAAGTAGAACATCAACACTATTATTGGCCAAACTTAATTATGTAGGATAGGTATAGGTTTTCTGTTTCTTCAGAGAACATATATCATTAAGTTTAATATTTTATAAATAATGCCTTTTCCAAAATTAAACAACTATTCTGAAATTTAAAAGTATTCTATATTATATCATAAAATATTTTAATTACAGTTTTCTTGAGATAAGTTATTGACTGGAATTAGATAGATATAGCAGTATTATCTAATATTTCCTTCTAATATTTAAAAATTTTAAAGACTTAAGTATAGGCACTGAAACTAAATTACATCTGTACCCTCAAATACGTAGATAATCCTGTGTCTTATTTTATACAGGTTAAGCTGCTGATGTTTGCAAAAAAAAAACCACCTACTCATTAAGATAATTGATTTAGAAAGGAAGAAAATACATAGTTTTACCTTGAAAATACGAAATTTTGAGTAATACAGACATCTCTTCAAACAAGGCACTTCCCTTTTTATTGTGTCCCTATATGCTAGTTAGCTATTCAAACTGTAAATTATATTGTTTAATTTAAACTATTCTTAAGTTTGCTATGCTATTAAAAATATTTTCCATATGTTAAATCACTTAATCATACTTTCATTTTAACTCCTATGTATCTTCAGAAAATATATTGAAATATAGTGTCAAAGGTTAAAGTTCATCTTGTATAGCATAAATTATATTTTTGTGTTAATCGATTGAACTCTTTTACCTTTTTAGGTTTTCTTGTTTGTGTTTTTAAAATTTTTTCTTTATTGCTTTTAATTATTATGGGTACATAATAGTTGTATATAGTTACACGTGATGTTTCAATACAGGCATTCACTGTGAATTAATCAAATCAGAGTAATTGAGGTATCCATCACCTTGGGCATTCATCATTTCTTTCTGTTAGGAACATTCCAATTCCATTCTTTTAGTTATTTTAAAGTATACCCTACCTTTTTGTTGATTATTATCACTTTATTTTGTTATCAAATATTGTTCAGTCTATCTAACTATATTTTTGCACCCATTAACCATCCCGACTTTATCCACTCCCCATCCCTGCTACCCATCCCAGCCTCTGATAACCATCATTCTACTCTCTGTCTCTGTAAGATCAATTGTTTTTAATATTTAGCTCCTGCATATGAGTGAGAACATGTGAAATTTGTCTTTCTGTGCTTGATTTATTTCATCTAATAAAATGTTCTCCAGTTTTATCCATGTTTTTGCCAAGGGCAGGATTTTATTCTTTTCTGTGGCTATATAATATTCCATTGTGTATATGTACCACAATTTCTTTATCCATTTATCCACTAATGGACACTTAAGTTGATTCCAAATCTTGGCTGTTATAAATAGTGCTGCAATAAATATAGGAATGCAGATATATTTTTGGTATTTTAAATTCCTTTCTTTTGGATGTATACCAGCAGTGAGATTGCTGGGTCATAGGTTGTTCTATTGTCAGTTTTTTGAGGAACCTCCATACTGTTCTCCATAGTGGTCTCACTAATTTACATTCCTACCAACAGTGTACAAGGGTTCCCCTTTCCCCATATGCTCACCAGTATTTGTTATTGCCTTTTTAATAAAAGCCACTTTAACTGAGAGGTTAGATGATATCTCACTGTAGTTTTGAGTTGCATTTCTCTGATGACTAATGATGTTGAACATTTTTTTCATACACCTGTTGGCCACTTGTATGTCTTATTTTGAGAAATGTGTATTCATATCCTTTGTCCATTTTTTAATCAGATTATTGGACTTTTTCCTATTGAGTTGGAGCTCCTTATATATTCTAGTTATTAATCCTTTGTCAGATGGGTTGTTTGCTGATATATTCCCCATCCTGTGGGTTGTCTCTTCACTTTTTTTTATTGTTTTCTTTGCTGTTCAGAAGCTTTTTAATTTGATGTGATCCCATTTTTCCAGTTTTTCTTTGGTTGCATGTATTTTGGGGGTATTACTCTAGAAGTCCTTGCCCAGACCAATGTCCTGAAGTGGTTCCCCAATGTTTTCCTTTAGTAGTTTCATATTTTCAGGTTTTAGAATTAAGTCTTTAATCCGTTTGATTTTATTTTTGCATATGGCAAGAGATAAGTGTCTATTTTCATTCTTAGGCATATGGATATCCAATATTCCCAGCACCATTTATTGAAGAGACTGTCATTCTCCTCCACTCCCCCCACCCCATATGTTCTTAACACCTTTGTTGAAAATAAGTTCACTGTAGATATGTGGACTTATTTCTGGATTTTCTATTGTGTTCCATTGGTGTATGTGTCTGTTTTTATGCCAGTACCATGCTATTTTGGTTACTACAGCTCTATAGTATAATTTGAAAGCAGATAATGTGATTCCTCCAGTTTTGTTCTTTTTGCTTAGGATGGTTTTGTCTATTCTGGGTCTTTTGTGGTGGTTCCATGTAAATTTTAGGATTATTTTTTTATTTCTGTGTAGAATGTCATTGGCATTTTGATGGGGATTGTGTTGAATCTGTAGATTGCTTTTGGCAGTATGGACATTTTAACAATATTGATTCTTCTAATCCACGAGCATGGAATATCTTTCCTTTTTGTGTGTGTCCTCTTCAATTTCTTTCATCAATGTTTTATAGTTTCCATTATAGAAATCTTTCACTTCTTTGGTTAAGTTTATTCCTACATATTTTATTTTATTTGTAGCTATTGAAAATGGGATTACTTTCTTGGTTTCTTTTTCAGATTATTTACTGTTGGCATAATTTGACTTCTTCCTTTCCAATATGGATGCCATTTATTTCTTTCTCTTATCTGATTGCTCTAGCTAGAACTTCCAGTACTGTGTTGAATAATAATGGTGAAAGTGGGCATCCTTGTCTTGTTCCAGATCTTAGAGGAAAGTCTTTGAGTTTTTCCCTATTCAGTATGATACTAGCCGTGGGTCTGTCATACATGGCTTTTATCATGTTGAGGTAAGTTCCTTCTATACCCAGTTTTTTGAGAGTTCTTATCATGAAGGGATGTTGAATTTTATCAAATGCTTTTAGCATCAATTGAAATGATCACGTGGTTTTTGTCCTTCATTCTGTTGATATGATGTATCACATTGATTGATTTGCGTATGCTGAACCATCCTTACATCCCTGGGATGAATCTCACTTGATCATGATGAATAAATTTTTAATGTGTTGTTGTATTCAGTTTGCTAGAATTTTGTTGAGGATTTTTGCATGTGTGTTTATCAGAGATATTGGCCTATAGTCTTCTTTTTTTGTTGTGTCTTTTGTCTTGTTTGGGTATCAGGGTGATACAGGCCTCATAGAATGAGTTTGGAAGTATTCCCTCCTCCTCGATTTTTTGGAATAATTTAAGTAGGATTGGTATTAGTTCTTCTTTGAATGCTTGGTAGAATTCAGCAGTGAAGCCATTGGGTCCTGGGCTTTTCTTTGATAGTAAACTTTCTATTACTGCTTCTGTCTCAGGTTTTAAATTTCTTCCTGGTTCAATCTTGGTACATTGTATGTGTCTAGGAATTTATCCATTTCTTCTAGGTTTTCCAATTTATTGGCATATAGTTGCTCATAGTAGTCTCTAATAATCCTTTGGATTTCTGCAGTATCAGTTATAACTAATGTCTCCTTTTTCATATCTGATTTTATTTATTTGGGTCTTCTCTTTTTTTCTTAATCTGGCTAAAGGTTTATCAGTTTTATTTATCTTTTCAAAAAACCAACTTTTTGTTCATCTTTTGTATTTTTTTATTTCAATTTCATTTATTTCTGCTCAGATCTTTATTATGTTTCTTCTATTTTGGGTTTGGTTCGCTCTTGTTTTTCTTGTTCTTTGAAATGTGTCATTAGGTTGTTCATTTGAAGCTTTTCTACTTGTTTGATGTAGACACTTGCTGCTGTAAACTTTCCTCTTATTATTGCTTTTGCTGTGTCTCACAGGTTTTAATATGTTGTGTCTCTATTTTTATTTGTTTCAAGAAATTTCTACATTTTCTTTTTAATTTCCTCATTGACCTACTGGCCGTTCGGAGCATATTGTTTAATTTCTATGTGTTTGTGTATTTTCCAGTGTTCCTCTTGTTATCGATTTCTAGTTTTATTCCATTGTAGTCAGAGAAAGTGCTTGGTATGATTTCAGTTTTTTTGATTTTTTAAAGACTTATTTTGTGACCTAACATATGATCTATCCTTGATAATGATCCATGAGCTGAGGAGATGAACATGTATTCTACAGTTGTTGGATGAAACGTCCTGTAAATATTAATATCTATTAGTTTCATAGTGCAGATTAAGTCCAATGTTTCTTTGTTGATTTTCTGTCTGGACGATCTTTCCATTGCTGAAAATGGAGTGTTGAGGTCTCCAACAATTATTATGTTAGGGTCTTTCTCTTTAGCTCTGGTAATATTTGCTTTATATATCTGGGTGTTCCAGTGTTGAGTGCATATATATTTAGAATTGTTATATCCTCTTGTTGAATTGACCCCTTTATCATTATATAATGATCTTGTTGGTCTCCTTTTACAGTTTTTGTCTTGAAATCTGTTTTATGTGATAGAAGTATAGTTACTCCTGCCCTTTTGGGGTTTCCATTTGCATGGAATATCTTTTTCCATCCTTTATTTTCAGTCTGTATGTGTCTTTATAGGTGAAGTGTATCTCTTGGAGACAATATGTGGTTGCCTCTTTTTTTTAATCCATTTAGCCACTCTGCCTTTAATTGGAGAGTTTAGTCAATTCACATTTAATGTTACTATTGTTGGGTAAGGACTTACTAATGCCATGTTATTATTTGATTTCTGGCGGTTTTGTGTTCTTCTCTTTCTTTCTTCATTCCTATCTCCCTTCGTTAAAAGTCATTTTCTCTGGTAATGGGTTTTATGATTTCTTGCTTTTTTTTTGGTATCTGTTGGAGGTTTTTTAATTTGAGGTTGCCATGAGGTTTTAAATTCCACAGATAATCATCTGTCAGAATTACAAATACCATTTTTTTCCTTAAAAACATACCTGGTCTTAAAAACCTGTTTCTTTTTTTTTAATATGTGTTTTTTACATATTTGTTCATCTATTCTAACAGTATTTTAAATTTAGAATTTTATGCTGATAAGCATTTAACTATATGTGGCATATTTTTAAATGTTTATTATATTTATTTATCTTTCCTCCTTAAATCTAGATACAATTGAAAAAGAAATAAGGAAAATCTTCAGTATTCCAGACGAAAAGGAGACCAGATTGTGGAACAAATACATGAGTAACACGTTTGAACCACTGAATAAACCAGACAGCACCATTCAGGATGCTGGTTTATACCAAGGACAGGTATTATTTAGTAATAATGTTTATTTTAAACATACTGTACATGAAGCTTTTTAGAGTCTCAAACTTTAATTAATATCCTGACAATATGTAATAGATTCTATTATCTCTGGCTTCCTTTTTATAAATTCATCTCTTTATCCCTGCTGGTCACTAACTATAACTTTGATTCCTTCCTTGAGCTAGGGAGTAATCTACTTGTTAAAAAGAAATGATTTTCATTTTTTTTAAAAAAGGCTAATATATAAGATGGGTCAGCAAACTATCTGTAAAGGACCAAATAGTAAATATTTTCATTTCTGCAGGCCATACAGTCTCTGTTGAAACTATTACTCTGCCATTGTAGTAGCATGAAAGCAGCCATAGACGATACATAAACAATGGGTATGGCTGTGTTCTAATAAAACTATGTATAAAAGTGGGCAGCAGGCTAAGTGGACCATAGTTTGCCAACCTTTATTAGATGGTATCAGCTCCTAATTTGGTTTTTCAATATTGTGTAATCCAAAGAAATTAATGTATTGAGAAATGAAGATGTTTAGTCACAATCAGCAAGTCCTACTTATTCTACCTTCTAAACATTTCTTGATTAATCTCTCTATTCAGTTTTCTAAGCCCTTATCTTTCATATTCTCTCAACAGATCCCTCTACCTCCAGACTCTTATGTGTCCACTCAATCTTATTTGTGCTAGAATACTCATTATAAATGTAAACCTTACTATTTTCCTTTCATAAATCTTTCCTGGCTCCATAATGATTGTAAAGTCCAGGCACTTGAACCCAACACACAAGTCATGGTATAACCTATTGCCTAATCTTCTACCATCTTTATGTTATCCTTGTTTTGTGGTTTATACTCTAGGAATACCAAACTGAACTGCTTATAGTTCTCTAACACACTATACTATTCCATACTCTTACACTTTCCAATATGTTATTCCATCTGTGTTATGTATGCTTCGTCCCCTCTCTATGTCTATCCAGCAAAAAGTCTTTTTAACCTTCCACATATTCAAATTAACCATCCCATCCCATCATGTAGAGTAACCATATCAGATTATTCATCGTTCATATTCCAACTCAAATGTCACATCCTCTCTTCAGCTTTCCCTATTTTTCTTAATATCTATTGAGGTATAGGATGTTTCTACTTCGGAGAAAACATTGCTCCCTTAACTTCCATGATTTATGTATACGTGTTTTGTATCATTTATTGTATTTGTATATTAAGCTTCCCAGTTAGACTATGAGGTCCTTGCTGTGGTTTGTATCCTATTTGTTTTTAAATATCTAACACAGTGCTTGGTGCTGCAATATTGGGAAATTTTTGGTTCTATTTTATTTAAAAATTCCTATTGACACCAATGATACTGAGTTGCAAAAAAATTCAAAGAAACTAAGAAAAATTAATTTCTAGTAAATGCCTGCTATAATTATAGTAGACTATAAAAATATAGTGATTTTCAAATTATTTTAGCCTTTATATTCTTAAGTGAAATCTTACAAACTCTAATGTATTACAATTTAAAGTTATCTGACTGAAGCTAAAGAGAAGACCTTGAACTCCAACTTATTAGCTAACGCTCCCTCCCTAGCTAGCTGACTCCCTCTTTCTGTCTTCCAGTAGACATACACCTTTGTCCTTGGTTATCATCCATCAGACCTTGAAGTAGCTCCAGGAGTACAATTTGAAATATGTAGAATTATTTCTTTAAATGATACTGTGAAATGTTATGGATGTTATTTTTTCCATCATAGACATTGGAAAACTGAGGCTTAGAGAAGTTAAATAATTTGATGTTCTAAATAGGTATGCATTTATCATATTGCATATTAGAGTATAAATTAGTTTAATAAGATTAAATGTCCTTAAGGACTTTTGATCTTTGGGAATAGGAATGTTTCAAAGAATGTGTATTAAATATCAGTTCTTTTCTGACTGATGATAAATGAGCTAAATACTATCTTGAACTTTTTTTTTTTTGTTACTGAATTGAAAGTATCCTCATTAGAAAGTGAAACTAAGATGTATTATGGAAGAGTATGCCTTCCAGAATGGGTGGTCTTTCCCTCTTCTCCCTTCTGTGTGTGTTTAATTAAATTTTCAAATGTTTCTAAAAATATTTTGATCCTGAGTTAATGTTTTGAATATAAGCAAAGTTTTATTTAGAAAATTATGCATTAGCAAATTTTAACATTTCTGATGACCTTCAACATTAATATCTGTGATTGTAAAAATATGGAATTTTAAGTATAAATACTGTTAGGAATTAAGGTATTATAGTTAAACAGTGATATTAAATGCTACTTTGAATACTATATGGCTAAAATCTCTTATTTTATAACTATTTAAGTCTTTCAAATGATTATAAAGTTTGTATATATGTTTTAATATGTAGTTTATATGTGAGTGTTGCTGTAGTTATGAATTACCGTAAAGGAAAACATTCTTCAGAAGTTAAAAATCAGTCACTAAATTCTGCTTTATAAATCTTTAAAAAATATAAAACTATATCAAATGATAATTAGAAAGTTAAGATAATGATTATCTCTATAGGTAGGGAGAGGAAAGTGATCAGGAAAGGATCAGGATGGTAGGTACATGGTACTTATTCTTCATGTGGTACACATACATCATATGAGTTTTATCATGTATGAAATAGTATAAATTTAATGTTTTAATTAGCATGTTCTTTCAACAAGGTTCCATCAGATTTTTAAATCAATATTTTATTATTTCGTATATGTTCTGAAACAAGCTTAAATTTTATGTGGTTAGGATCCAAATGCCAATTTATAAATATCCTAGAAATATACAGTCCATAAAAATACATTACCAAGAGCATGTAGAATAGGTTTCAAAATTGCAAATTTAAGGAAAAGAGTTAATGAAACAATATATTGAATGTATTCAAATTTGTAATGCCTTGGATTTACGTCAAGTGATATTTTCTATGTTATGGTTTTCCATGGAAATTTAGATTAACTTCTTATTGATATTATGACACATTTCTTTTGCTAATTTAATTATTTTTGATAGGTTTTTCTTCTTTGCACAGACTCATCACATAGAAAAAAATAGATGAAAGACTTCTTTTTCAGTCAAGAAAATGTGAGGGAGGATTTGGGAATGTTTTAGAATAAAGTATAGCTCTGCCTAAGCCTGTTCTTTTCATTTATGAGAGGTGATTTTTGTTTACCTCAACCACGCTGCAACAGAGAACTTCAGTCTGATTCTCATATCTGCCTCTGTCATTTGTATATTATTATAAAAGATTCTATAATTTACATAGCGATAATATAAATACACAATAATTTCAAGGCCCCAAATAAATTTTATCAAATCTGTAATTTGGAATTATCTGTGTCACTGTTCCTCAATATTTGCATAATAATTATAGTTAGCTAAAATCCTGTGTCAGTATGTTTAACAACTACAACCATTTATTGAGCATCTGTTATTTGCACAGTTCTGTGTTACAACCTACAAATACAAATAGAAAACATACTCCCTGAACTCAGTGAATTTATATTCTATTTACTTGATTTAAGCTTTCTCATAGTTTACTTTCTTTCCTTCACACACTCATGACTGATCCCTTATATTGGGGATCTTTTTGTCTCCCTTGCCCAGCTTCGGAATCAAAATGCAAATACCACTTCCCCTTGTCTGCTGTGTCCTTTAAATAATCAGAGTTGCTTTAGTTTCTCAGTGTATTCAGCTAATCTTTTAATGCTTTTTTAACTTCAGAATTATGGAAAAACACTCTTTTATTGTGTCATATTTGCAGGTGTTAGTAATAGAACAGAAAAATGAAGATGGAACATGGCCAAGGGGTCCTTCTACTCCTAAGTAAGTGCTCCCACTTCTATGGCTTATTACATGATTTAGAACGCTTTTATTTCAGATAATGAAATCCAGAATGATAGAAGAACCTACTTGTATATTACAAAAATTCATACCTTCTATATATTTTAATATTTTATTCTTAGCATAGAAGTTATCTAAATTTGCACTTAAATTAATGTTACTATTTAAAAAGCTTCCAATTCAAATATCTTAAAATGAGGTACAGTATATTTTATAAATGAGAATGTTGGATTATTTAATACAGTCACATCACTAAACATTTGTTTAATTTTTTTGAAGCTTTTGTGATTTTTTTTAAAAGTATCTATTAAGAAAATGATTCCTTATCAAAATGAATCTGATATGAAAGTAATATTTTTATTTATTTAAATAAATACTTTATAATAAAAAAGAACAAGTGGAAATAGAAAGTACATGAGATGCTTTTGAGGGTAAAGGAGAGAAGAATTCAGAATCATTTTAATTGTTTTAGAATTATTAGATCTACACTCCATTATCAAAAACACTGAAGGCCAGTTGTGTTTCAACATTTAGACTCTTCAGATCTTGAAGAAGTAATATGGTGCATGTCCTACCTATTATTATAATATTTCTACAGAGTCCAAGGGGATACTCTATAATCAAACATGTTAATATTCCTTCAGCAAATATTCACACTAAGTGAGATAAATAGGGACAGTAGTCTCAGTTCAGTGTTAGGTTGCTGACAAATGAATTGTGAAAAAATGTTTAAGTTTTCAGAGCTTTGGAATTTCAGATTTTCTTATATGGGATTGTGAACCTATACTTTTAAATTTTTAAAATAATTTTTTAATTAAATTAGTAATAATTTAATAAATGCTAATCTAGCAAATAAAAGAAAAACCCTGCTACTTTATTTTTTTCACAATGAAAATGCACCTTTAATAAGTGGTTATATATCCTTTTTATCTTGTGTGAAGTTTTTTGTTTAAATTTGTTATTAGAAGATGCCTAAATATATTAATTACATGGAAGTGACTTATTCTTATCCTACTTAGATGTAATACATGGGTAGAACTTAGTATAAAAGTAGAACTTTTAATTAGAAAATATTAAAAGCATGTGGATTGAATCATTTTTATTTCATAACTGATGAAGATTTGGATGTCAGGAATATTTTCTTTGTGAATATTCACTTTTAGTCTTTAGAGCAGAACTACTGTTTTTTCTTTTCTGATTTGTGTTTAGATTGTTATGTACTTGCTAAATCTTTAAATAATTTTTGAAATTACAAAATTGCTTATGGATTCATATAAAATTTCCATGAATTCCAAAGTTCCAAAGATTGAAAAATGTTTTCTACTTGAAATTACTGATTTTTCACCTTAAAGATAAGACTAATTTATATTTTATCTTATTCCCTATCTGCTAGCACAATATCATTTTTATTTGCTCAAACAACTATAGTACTTGGCTTTGTGTGAAAGAAAACACAACTTCTTATATAATACCTAACACACTATACACATGCAATAAAGATTGGTGAGGCCGGGCGCGGTGGCTCACGCCTGTAATCCTAGCACTCTGGGAGGCCGAGGTGGGCGGATCGTTCTGAACTCAGGAGTTCGAGACCAGCCTGAGCAAGAGTGAGACTCCATCTCTACCAAAAATAGAAAGAAATTAATTGGACAGCTAAAAATATATATAGAAAAAATTAGCCGGGCATGGTGGCACATGCCTGTAGTCCCAGCTACTTGGGAGGCTGAGACAGTAGGATTGCTTGAGTCCA